>OZ012647.1:15788476-16052659 GCA_963942575.1 Priocnemis perturbator | reverse complement strand
AAACCGGACCGTTTAGCGGGATCGTCCGTCGAAATCGGAATATAAATTGCGCGGATCGCAGTGCGTCAGGCGACATTTTCGGTCTCATTCTCAGCAATTAGAGCGGCCACTTGAACTCGTGAATCATTTTCCATCAGTTACACTTTCTTGTTATCAGAGAGACCTGTGGAAGTTCATTTGAGCGGGAAAGAGATATTTATCTTGGCAGAGCACTTACAAGCCGCACATTTGTTTCCGTATGATACAGTGTTGCCCAAGGGAACATTTCTTTGCGACCGTGTCAGCGTAACGGTTCTCATTGCGTGTTCAACGACCACCCGTAATCTAAAGTGACGACTTTATCGCCGCTATTCTTGAATTCTGCGCAAGTACGTTGGACTTTGATTGAATTTTGTTCAGTCACCCTCATTACGCTTGCGTCGCAACTTTGCTGTTGTCTTGACTGTAATTTTGTTCATTTTATCGTGATGCATAGGCAAATTAGTTTTCTACAAGTTTTCATCATCGTCAATAAAGTTTGGTGCAAATTCTGTAAATTCCTTCCATTTTACTAACACGCTACACTTGTTTGTCAGACATCCAAGCAATCATTTAACTTGTTAGATGCATCCTACTCATAATTTAATACGCATCATAAAGAACGTCTGTTCTACTTTTTTCAGTATCCTAGAGAGATACTAATAGGTCATAGCGTTGTAATATTCAACTATACTTGTGATCGTCGATACAAACACAGGGTAGTGTTGGTCTGACGTCACGGTTGCAGCAGGAAAGATATTACTTCTGGGTCAGCGAAAGTTTAGTAAAAATCAATGTCTCGCCAGCGGCGCAGGTTTAAGTCAATTTTCAATATTTATGCATCCCAAAGTAATCGGTTTCTAAGTGAGATCAGAAAGTTGCTTGCTAAAGGCACGGCATACGGCATAAAGGTCAATAAAGTCTCAGCAGCAGGATCATACCAGTCGTAAGATCGTAAAAGACCCAATTGCCGCGTTTTTACCACTGCGCTCCTCTGATCGTAACATCACCCACTGCTATTCTATTACGCAGCCCTTATTTTCGCGGGCAGCCGGTTACCATCCCTTTCAACGCGATCGGCCTATTAGTCACGCCGTAACGAACGTGCCAGTGAATGAGCGCCGCGCGGCGAAACGGTTATTTATCTCTGCTGAAAGTACGCCTAGCTGCCGGTCTGCACGAGCAGTCTCCCGTTCGTCGCTCCCGGCGACATTAAAAAACCTGCAAACCGGGCCATTTCGCGTAAAAAGCATTCGTCGGCCGGAGATCGGCATCTGTCGAAGCATGTTGGTCTAGTCTCGCGCGCACGTTGCGCGTCGAGTGTCTCGTTTCCGCTGGGTCGCGTCCGAATCAGCCTTCCTGACATCACCGCCGCCTATCCCGTCGACGATCTACAACCTTGTCAACAGAAGCGCTACACTCGGCCGGGCGCAGATATACATCTGAGCACTATTTATAGCGGCTGCTGCACGAGAGCTGCGCCTACATATTCCGCTCGGCCGTTCGCGCGAGCCACCCCTGCTGGGCAATATCCGCGGAAATGCAAAGTTGTACGTTTGAATACGCCGGCTCGTAATAAATCCCCGCGTTTTATGATTCAGCGGGTGGCGTACGTAATAAGATCGAGCCTCGAAGGAAGTGAAGCCATCAGCGGCGGCGTGCGCGAGACCGCCACGACTGAGTGTGTGTGCGGGAAGGGGTGGGCGAGGTGCAAAGGTTTGCGCCGCGAGACGGGATGAGGGAAAAGTCGAGGCTGTCGAAGCGTCGCGGCACTAAACGGCGCCAAGTTGCGGCTTTATCTCGCGGTGAGAATAAATACCAAAGTCGGTGCCAGTTGACGCTGTGGGGGGTGGCGAGACTAGGAAGAGGGCGCGCGGGTGAGGGGTACGATTGAGCAAGAGAAAGACAATGGAGGGACGTGGGAAGGTGGAGGATAAGTAGAGAAAAGGGGTCGGGTGAGGTAGAGGAACGCATAGATTTGACTGCAACGACTGCGAGCGAGGTGAGCGTTAACGGTAAGAATAACGAACGAGGACGAGGGCAAGAGCGAGGCTGCAACCCGGCCGGTGGTGTATGCTATGCGCTTCGTTATTATCACTGTATGACATTCTCGTGCTCTGTGTGCTTTCTACTGCTAGCCCGAGAGAGGGTAACGGTGAAACAGAGGGACGGAGAGGGATGGGGGAAGCGGTAGGGTGGAAGAAAAGAGAAACCGCGAGAGAGACCGCAAAGACATACGGGAAACAGCGCGAGAGACAAAGAGGGAGCATAACGAAGGACCGTCCTACGTAAGGGTGTGCGCGTTGTGTGTGCACTGACACTCAACATGCATGTGTTTCTGAAAGATAGAAAGGAAACGTGCGGTTGTTTCGTGAGAAAGAGAAATGGAAGACGGCAAGGAGATAGATGGCGGAGTAAAACCTGGTTAGAGAAAGAGGGAGAGGGAGGGAGAGGGAGGAATGGAATATAAAATAGAGTTCGCCTGCAGAGGGAAGCGTAAAGGACAGAAAGGAGAACAAATGAAAAGAGAGAAAAATGCGAAACGTATGAAGAGGTAGTATGCGAAACAGGGTGCGAGAAGGAGAAAGAGACGCAGGAGGGAGGGAGGGGGATAGAGGCTTGGGAATATGTATGTTGTTCTGCATTCCTATATTTGTGTACGTGTGGGTGCATACGCGGGCAGGTGAAGGGGATGAGGGGGGAGATTGTGAGAAAGAGTTAGCTGGCAAGAGGGAATGAGAAGGAGAAGAGAGCGAGCTAGAGGGAGAGAGAGAGGAGCGAGTAAGCAGCGCAGAAAACCCCTAACACTTCCCCACGCCGATTCACGGCAATGCGGTACTCCTATCTATGTTTAATAGACTGCATAGGCGGCGGCATAGCACCGCTTGCGGGGTACCGACTATACGCGCTCTTCCGCACGTATACTTCATCGCGTCCCCCTCCGCTCTATACCCCCTGCGTGCCACCACTTTCGACAGTGATGGCCCCTAGCACGATTTTTCTTTTTACTCCGGATGTACCGCGAGACTCGTAAATGCCCACCTGCGACTTAAGACGTAAATCTTTTGAAATTTGACCAGTGTCGGGAAACGTCCCACTGGCGCGCCGTATGTCTGCCTTAGTTAAACCCTCCCTCTCGCGCTCTCTCTCTCTCTCTCTCTTTCACCCTCTCTTTCTTCTTCACGTTCGCGTATACGTTGCCGTTACCTCGAGCGAGTTGAGTGTCGAGGTCATTATTTACGATCGCTGTGATTTCCTTTCGTCTTTTTATCGTTGCCGAAAGACTGCGCGCTGTTCAGAAGTGAAGCGGTCTTTACGATTATTCATTGTTTTCCCTCGACTATGTAAACTTACGCTATAACGCTAGTCGGATGCGTATGACTGTAACGGCTGGGCACCGGGGGTGAATTATTCACGGCAACCGCCGGGCACATACGTCGCTGACAGATGCAAAACGTATAGCCCTAATTATTTTTTTACAATTTCGCGCAGTTACCGCGCACCATTAAACGGCTAATATGTATGCGCCGGTCTTTATATAAGCCGAGAGATTATACGCAACCGGCACAAATTCTCTTTCGTGTTTGCATAAAGCGTTGAAAAATGCGAAGCAAAGTCCAGAGTCTGTAAGACGACCCGGTAATTAGCAGGTAGAAAAAAATCCGCGGTTACCGCTGTACGTTTCTCCGACATAAATGTATCCAGAAAGCATGGCACCGGAAGGGTGTGAGCTGGGACAGTAGAAAAATCTGACGTGACAATTAATCCGGTAGTCACCGGCAGCATCGCCGCGCAAAGGACGTCTTTTTAAGGCACGTACCGGCGAGCAGGTTTCAATTATCGAGTCGCGCTGATTAATTGAAATTCCACGACCACCTCCCACTCGCCAACTGTGCCCTGCGTCTCACGTCCATTCTCATCCCGTGCGTGCGCACTCGCACGTAATCCGGGTCTGAAACGTTCGCGTGTCGAGTGTCGATTCCCGTCCCGATGGCTGCGGACTTCTTCCGCCAGTGTAAAAATGTCCTCTCGAACGCCCATTCCCACCCACATCTGCCTTGCCCGCGTTCGCATTGCGTCCGGGTCAGGCTCTTGCGTACTTTGTGCCAATGGCGCGGAACATCCCGAAATTTCCTTGAACCGTCCCTCGATCTTTCCCCACTTGCCAGCTCTACCGGCGCCTCCAGACTTCAGCGACCCGCACCCGGCCCGTCTAAATAATCCAATATCCAGGGGGAAAAGCGAGAAACGTGCGCGTTTTCGTTATAGGTTTCGACCCGTGAGCCTCTCTGTCTCTACCTTCTTGCCCGCGCAGGCCAAGAATGTACTCGATTGTCGCGAGCACGGAGAGGCAAGAATTTTTCGGGTCACAGTCGGGCGCGGTGCTGCATACTTTCTTCGCAGCAACACACGGGTCATAGATATTCGCGCGTACGTACACAGACGGGTGCTTTGCACTATTATGTATAGGTTGCGCATAAAGGGAGTGTGTGCAGGAGCGTTTCGTCGCTCTAGTCCGGGAGTCGCACTGAGAATGGCGAGATTGTTTGGTGCATGGGTATGTGTATAGGTGTGTGTGTGATGTATGCTTCTGTTTATGTAAATAGGTGTCCGAAATTGTGGTGCGTTTTCAGCGCTTTAGTTTTAGGGATACAATGTCTCACGGGAGACAACCGCTCTCGGGGAAACTAGATTCAGAAGTCACATATTGCTGTCAATCTTGTCTTTTCTGAACCGTCGACTCAGGGATTTAAGTCATCTGTATCGCTCTACGGCGCATACGTAGAAAAGCTCTTTACTTAATAATCATAATTTGTTATTACATAAAATGTTTGTCGGAAGAAACGTTAACAGATTTGTTGACTACTCATGGCATTCACCTTGTTTGCCATACTGCCATATTGACGTGGAAATGAAGATGTCGAGCGCATCGTGACAGAATCGATGCGTACGACAAGACAATTTGTGCGATACGACGAGAAATGCGTCTGAAAGTCTGCGAGAAAACAAAGAAAGGGAGGAGAATGAGAGAGATGGGGAAAATTGTCAGCGGCGCATCTTGGTGATATGACATAAGCGGCGACTTCAAAAGCGCGCAAAGAAACTCTTTCAAATTTTCACAAAAGCCATTCAGACGCGACGCAGCGACGCGGACGGTGAGAAAACGATGCCATGTTCAGTAGGAAACGTCACATTTAATAAGACCCCGGGTAACTGTCTTTTAACTTTACAATTTTTGCAAACCGCAGTCAATGGCAAGTGGCCAATACTTAACGACTCGCGAGAAAGATTTCCTACCGGCCTACAAGCGTACGATTCGGTGGAACAATGAGCACCCCTAACTCACGTCGAAGTAAGCACGACAATTTTTCACCGATAATGAAATGTTGGTAGAAAGACGGGACAGAAATAGCGCGGCCAAGTGAAAAATCGTGCTGCAACGCGCGGACCGCAATTTCGGCCAGAGCCGAGCAGCCGGGCAGCTTGATTTGTTGCACGTGGGGCGTACACGGAATACGTGGTCACGAGACAATTTTATTATTATCGTTTCACTTGTGTTTGCGCATTTTACGACTGCGAATCACGTCGACGACAGCGGCAACACACCGGCCACGGCGTTTCGTCGGTGTGCGAACTCAAGATTCTTAAGTCGACGGGCGTGAAGTGGTGTTTAAATACATCGCATTATTGTGACTACACGATATACATACAGAAATGCGCCAATACTTGTTCGACGGATACTCGCTTTCTTCGTCCAACCCTCTCGCGCGAACGTATATACAGAGGCTATTGAGCATGAACCGCGCGCGGTGGTTCATAAGCACGTATCTGGATATGATGGGCGTCCGTGTACAAAAGGTGAACAAACTGGCATGACCTATACCTATACGAAATTTCGAGTGCGAGATAACCAAAATTGTCGGATACACGCTCCAAGTAAGAGCGGAGCTTTCGAACGTCACGTGAGACCGTTCGAGAACCAGTAACTTTGCTTCCGAAAATTGTTTTCTGCCCGTCTCGGCTCGGGGAACACTTCAAGTTAGTTGCATGGACTTGAGCACCCTGTATGCAGAGCGCGCGCGTGTCCGTACATACTCATCGCCCTGGTGTTGGAGAGTAGCTAGTTCGCGAGGTTGGTCGACAGCGGCGTTCGAGTTGCATTAAAAAGTCACGCGACGCCTTTCTGAGGCCGGATTAGGGTCTCTCCTCGAGGCATGCGGCGCACCAAGTATCGACAGCGACTGACGACAAAGTATCCTTAAGTGGATTCGAATGTACTTGTGATGCCCATTGAAGCGATCCGCCCCGCGAAGCGTGAAGACAAACGTTCCTGTCTCTTTTTCTACGTCTAGATTTGAGACCGGCTCGGTTTCGGATGTGTAAAAGCAACACGTCCTGTTGTCGCTCATAACGTTTTAAAGTTCTCGTCAACTATTTCGCATACATCGGTGAATTCCTATATCGTCTGCCGTCGTTTCAGGCTGCGCAGAGATACGATGTTACGTCAGTAGGCTTTCAAACTTTTTCACAAACCGTACTGAGAGCTTAATGCTGTCCATCGAACGCAGTGCGTCTTTCGAATAATGGAAACGCAAACGTATCGACGCCGTCGGCTGGCGCTCGACCGAAAATGGCTTTCCCAATCAGGATACAGTACTGTTTCTCATCGATCTTACGCCGCGAGACTGGATAATTTCAATGACGCTCCGAGGCCAGAATACGATGCTGCCGAAGTACCCGGTGATCCGAGTATCGACTGTCCATCAGAGTGCTACCCCTAAGTGGTTTCAAACCTTCAGCGAGCGTGCATTAAAAGTTCTCCATCTACGTACAGTACTGTGTTCACGCGAAAAAATAGAAAGCGCGCGCGAGTTGCTCGAGGAACGCACTCCGGACAATGAGCGGAGGAGTGCGAAAATAGCATGAAGCGGTCGACGATGAGAGAGGGTGCGTCGAGGAAGATGAGAAAAGCCGTCCGACGACAGAGGGTTAAATGCGAGTTGTCTATTGAGGCTATCTGGATGCGCGCGACAGGTCGGGAAACAAATGCCGACAGTTTACGGTTCTAACGCGACGGATATGACTCTTTTCTACGCGGCAAGCATTGTGTTCCGGTTAGGGCCCGCCCAATTCACGCGACAACGTGCGCGGCCACTTAGCGCGATCGACCAAAACTACCCGAAGACCTCGAAGATTTCGTTGCCTTCTATGCTCGCGCGTGTTGCCAGCGGGCTGCCGAAGTTTCTCTAATCGGATTCATATCGGCGTGCCGAGTGTATTGGATAGGGGGAAGGAAAGGAGAGAGGGAGTGCGAAGACGAAAGTATAAACTGGCAAGCATCAGAATAGGAACTATCGTCAGAAGCAAGTAGCGGAGTGCCAGGACAAACGCTGGCATTCTCCACTTTCGCATCTGCATGGATACGGCTTTTTCCACTGAGCGCGTGACACCATTTCATGCTGACGTCGCCGCGCGGCAGCCGGATAACATTTGTAAAGATTTGAATGTTGCACGGTGGTCGCATTGAAGCCATTGCTTTCCTTGTTTACCCGGAATCGAGCCGACACGATGAACCCAGGTCGACGGCATTCACGCCCAAACGATAAACTACCCTTAATCGGACTGAAATGTGACCGGTCGTTCGTGAAAATTAACGCGATGTGCGGCGTGGTCGAGATTGGTGTTTACAAACATCCTTCAACACTCGCTTCTTTCAAGTGACCGGACTATCCGTCGACGATTTTCGATTCATTTTAAATTAGTTGCTGTGGTTAAATTGCTGTAGTTCTGTTTGATGGAGCCACAGTAGTATGTAATGTGCACGTTGGTCCTGCTGAATTTGTCGTTTCTGTATGTTTTCGCGAAATTTTCCACCGATTCGCCTGAGAATCTAGTGCACATCCAGTCAATTTCTCTTCCATTCTCCGTCTTCTTTCAATTATCACGTTCCATTGTTTTTTGTCCGCACAGACACCGATCGCGCCCATCGAACGTACATAAACGTCTGTAAGGCGGCACTCGGGCACTCAAAGGATGATCCGTCATTGTCCCACAGTCCGTTTCCGTTACATCGATAAAGCTCAATCCTTCAACGGTGTCTAAGGTCAGATCTGATTCTCAACGGGGCGCGCAAGCAACGTGCCAAGAATCGACAGCAGGGCGATAAAGTATTCTTAAGTGGATTTAAATGCAGACGCCCTATTCGGCATACACGCGCGCGAACGACAGTGTGAGACAAATGGCACTCTCCAAACGCGGACGATTTACGCTTTGTGTCATTGAAAGCGCGGCCTTTGTCTTGCCTCTGTGACACCGACACGTGAAAGACCATGTTTACCAGCAGTTTGCGGCTCTTTCGAAAACTTGGAATTGTTACGTATCATACCTTCGTTACGTCCTTACTCTGATACTTTTTCTAGGTCGCTTCCTTTGCTACGGCGGTGTTTGTCGGTGATCATTGATCGTTACATCCGAAAACGTAAGATTACAGTTTCGGAGAACATATCCACAACTACCCCTTGAGACTGCATAACACCTACTCGAATAGTCGCCAGACATGCGAACCATTTATCTGAAATGCAAAACGGCGAACATTTTGTCCCACTTTCAATCGTATGGGTGAGTTATGTCCTCTTACGTACACACACACACACACACGTGACAGTGCAATGTCGTATGACGTACATCGGTACCATCTCACGACGCACATATCAAACCTGACGCCCTTCATTAATTCCACAGCGCCCTCTTTAACCACCAACGATTGTTCTACCTATAAAGTCTTATCTCACCGCAGACAGCAGAACGACACCAGCGAGACGCGCAATGGCTAAGCAACAAGCAGGGTCGACCGAAGCCACCGGCGATTGGTCGCTCACCTGGAACGATCAAAGCTGTCCGATCCTCCGGGAAGCTTTCAAGGGAACCGTGCCGATTAGCGTCAAGTGTGCCTGAAAACAGTAAAGACCTAGACAAGGGCGTTTGAGAATACGACTAGAACCTCGACCCTTTAAGCCTTTGCCGCACGACCCGTGCGGCAAGACCAGTTCGGTCCCCGTTCTCGGCTAATCCAATTATTCTTTCCCTCAGCCACATCTCCTCTCTATATTTCATCGCCGTCCCATTTCTCAGCTCGGCCGTTTTCACTCTCGCGCCACGTCCCGCTCGCCCTCGCCGCGCCGCTCGTCGATCAGTCGACCTTCGACCTTGAACGCGATGGGACAGCGGGACGGGAAAAACGGGGCCAGCCGAATGGTCTGTTTAGACGGCCAGTGGCGTCGGCGCCAGCGCGTCGGCTTCGAGACATCGAGGAGCTTGCCAAATCGCTTCTGGGTTGACTCGGGAGCAGTTAGGCATTATAATGTGCCACGTGTTGCTGCGAACGCTCGGCGTCGCTCGCCTGCTCCTAGCGCCGGCTACGCTACTCGCGTAATTTCGCCCTCGACGAGAACGACGAGTCGCACTCGCCACCTCCGTCGCGGCTCCCGCCGGTTTGCCCGCCTCTCTTTTTTTTTCCTCTACTTTATCGCGCACAGTGGATAGTCTATCTGCATGTGCGCGCTGCGGACGGTAGAGCACGTGGGACATGAAATGATACTCGTTCTAACGATGATACCGTTTAGATAAGGGCCGAGTGAATCGCGGCGTGAAGGTGGGTGTGCAGTATGCGGACACGTGTAGATTGGTGTATTGACAGACGGGCGTGGGGAGAGATAGGGTGGGAAGACGGACGGAGATGGAAATTGTGGCCGCGGCGTGGCAGGCTGACGGTTGACGTCTTTCAAAATTAATTGTCCTTTTTATTTGCGATAACTACGACGACGCGATTGCCGCGAACGTTGCTGCGGTGCGCGTTCTGTGTGTCGATCGAACAGACGCTTGTACCTCGTTATAACGTAATGCGTCGGCCTGCGTACTTCATAAAATTTGTATAGGCGGTTGAAATTAAGCAAGCAATTAATTTACAGTGGCTACGGGAAAGCCGTTAATGACTCGGCGCGAAGTGTACTACGGTTGCGGAAATAATTGTATGGCGAAATTTGCGATTTTCTCACGAAGGACGAAATGTCTAGATTTAATGTTGGTGTGCCTTCGTGAAGTCTTTTCAAATTGGCCGCAAAGTATAGATCCAGGGACGTGTAAGGTACTCTGTGCTGAATATGAATAACAATAAAAATGAATGAATAGTGGGATCGGCTTACCTACGAACAATTACGCAAATATAGACATTAAATCAACGCCAGAAAATTAGACAAAACACTGTACTTACCCATAAAAATGCAAAGCAATCGAAAGATACACACGCAATTAAAAAATGAGATGACGAATCAACTCGAACGGCCAGAGATGGGATGAGTATACCAGTAAGCAATAAATATTCGACTGTAAACGGGTTCCAGCCATGATCTGGATTCCCGGTAACCCTGACATACATGAAATCTCAAAAACTTCAAGAATCTTGCGGAACTGTATCTTATTCTTGCCAAACTGCGCCAGATCGGCGACTACCTTGGAAATAGCAAATAGAAGGAGGAAAGATCTCACCAACCGAAAATTTTCATTCTCAGCGAGATTGTCCGACCAGTGCCAAAATGGCTGATAGAGACGTCAATTATGCGGTGGAGATATTCGAATAATGTGAAGAACAAAAAAAAAACGCTCCCGGTTGAAAATCTGCAAAATTCCATTCCTCCCGGTTTTCTGCGCAGCTGATGTGCACATTTGAATCTCGAACCAGACCTGGAATTTCACGAGATGAAAGAGAAGCATAGAGAGATGTGATCCGTATAGACACCGAACATGACGCCTCATGGGAGACAGTTGACGATCGGCTCGGAGAAGAGGTGCGCGTGCGCAGCCTGATGGATCGGGGAGGAAACTTTGCGATTGGGTGCAAACTGCGAATTTGCAAATGAATATCTATAACGTCGCGTATCGGCCTTACGTTATTAATGTCAAACATCTGGAAGTTTTGACAATTCATTATTAATGCAGACGGTTTATGGCATATGACGTATTACCTGCAACATATTAATGTGCCGTACATATTATATCAGCATTGGATCTGGTCAGATGTATGGTGCCGTAAATTGACTTCACGGCTATGTGGGGAACAACTATATGAATAATCATGAAACGTAAATTTCCTGTAACGTTTTAATATAGAATTCTCGGGCAGGCACTCATATGAACTTTTTCATACAGTTCGTATAGGTATGACGTCAGTAGACGAATGATGTAAAATGCGTGTTCAACAAAAACTCTATGCACGTGTACCCACATACCATAAAATCTGTTACGCACTTTAAAATTATACTACCATCTATTATATTATCCTGGAAAATGCGCCACACGACGTCTGATTTTAAGTAAAATACATTTTGTAATGCACAATCTGCGCAGTCAGTTTATGTGAGAATATATTATACATCGGAAGCGTTCGTCCACGCTCTTACGCCGCTTGCTCCGACCATTGTTCTGTGCCGGCGAGCGAGGAGACGCGAGAATGAATAAAAACAAAACGTGATAGTCCGCACGTTTATATATAACCCATACAACTCTACACCGCCGGCAATTATTTTCTTCCGTTGTTTTTTGTTGTTTTTTCGTCTATCGCGGCGCTTAAACTCGAGAGATGCGGAACCATTATTTGCGTTTATCGGCTGTAACTAGCGGCGCGCGGACTTTTCAATTTTCACTTGGACGTTCTCCAAAATGGAAGGACAAGATGAGTTGGGAAGGCAAAAGTGGGGAAGGCGCGATAAAAAGGGGTTGTTGGGTGTGAATGGTAAGCGGCTGCGTCGGGGTGGGGGAGGTGAATGGTACTCTCGCCACGGAGAATGAGCCAGGACAAAAACATCGGTGGCTTCGGCATTAAATTCCGTTCCCGCTTGTTTTAGCGGTTACCCGGCGGAAAAGGACGGGGGGAAGGAGTTAACGAGCGTTCGGATAGTAAAACGCGCATTGGATGCTGAACGTGCCGTCGTTTCATGAACGTACGACGCTTACGTCGTAAAAGTTCTCACCCTTGGACTTGGCCGAGATTAAAGCCTCCGGAGCCGCTGTCTCGGCCATGCATTTTTCAAGTTCATCTCGTCTTCGCGAAGTTTTTGCGGAATTAGTAGTTCGCCCCTGGGTTCGTCTCTAAATCCGTGGATATCGAGTACTTTTGTGGGGCTAGGAGCATCTCACTGTCTTCGTTTTCTAGGAAACACTTTCCCTTTCGCCGAACGTTCGATCAAAATGCATATATCGTTCCGCTCGTAGGAAATTATAATAGACACGTTTTAGTTTGGGAATATATATAAATTGTCGATACAACCGCTATATACTCAACTTATGTAAATTCCATATAATTTGTCTACATTGAACAGATTCGAAATGCATATATCAATGACTATATACACCAGCAATATTGGATCTGAAAACTTCCTCAAACTCTGCACTAATACCACAGTGACACCCTTCTGTCTGTTAAACTTGATTTTGGCTAGTCCGGACTGGTTATCAGTCATGATGTGAAGGAAATTTACGTCAGACGTCAGCTAAAATTACATGGAATACATTACAGTGTAGTGCAGCTTAAGCGTGTACATATCCCGTCAAGAGCAATGTGACACGTACTTAATTCGGTCTATTTAATTAATAAGACCCCCGCCTCTATCCCCCTTTTGGCCCGCTTTCTATTTTCCTGGCCGGAGCGCATTACTTAAGCGCGAACACGTCCGCCCAATGTCGTACCGCGAGAAATCGTCGGCGAACGTGCTGAAACGGTGCCAATTTTCAGTTGCCTACCCCATTCTATTCCTCCTTTCCTACCCGTGTTACCTCCTCGTAAGATAACCATAAGTGATGCCGCTGCCAAATTCGACACAACTCGCCAAGCGGCGCTATAAACTGGCCAATCGAAACGTCGAGGATTGGATTGCCCCTCTCAGCGCCCCGTTTGCCGTAGTTTTCCACTTTTTTCCCCGCCTGCCCTCGCGTGCACTTTCCCGATTTCATCAACTTTCGAAACTCGAGCCGGCCAACGATGCGGGGAACTTTTAGCTCGTGGGAAAACGCGTTTCCTGCATTCCATCGTGTGACAGTCTTGCGTTTGCCCATGGGAAGAGGAGTGTTAGTTGCTTCGGTAAAATAGAGTAGGACGGAGAAAATATTGAGGCAGGTGTAAGCGAACGTTTCTTTGCCTCGCAGTTAATCGCCGCAGCGCATTGCAAGCGACGCGGTAAACGTCGTTACAAGTACTTTTACATAAGAGCATCTGAATTCTCTCGAAATAAGCCACGATGAGTTCCAGCGCAGATATACCCGATTATTCAACGTTTTGCTTGTCATTCGGTAGAGACGTGACCGGGGTGGCGTCCGATTGCTCCGCGTTCACGAGGAATTAGTTGCTTCCGCGTCCGAGCTCAATAAATGGGAAAATCAAAGTGAGCCGAGCGCGGGTCAACTGACTCGTGACGGCGGAAAATGAGAGAGGCAAAAAAGGGACGGCGCAAAAAGAGTGCCATTATAATGCTATTTCCGGAACGGCCGGATGAGCGTCACGCGACGAACGATCCGGCACGTTTGCAAAGTCACTTTTAATCGCTCGACGAAATTGGCGCGTCGGCGTAATGAGGTTTCCGCGGCGTGCATACGTAACGACTTTGTCCGACAGAGATATGCGGGTTTGTTCGATTAGGCGGACAATTATATCGGATTTCCGGTAATTAAATCCGCTTTTTCGCCTCTCCTTATCCGTATGCGCCCTCTCGCGAGTCTTGGCCGTCGCCGACTCGGGGCAATCTGTGTCCCTAATTAGCATCGCGGACGTTCGATTGATTGGCCAAGCTGAATGGGAAACGCTTCATATGGGGCGGCGAACGATCCTGTTTAACATGATGTTATATCGATTCTCGATAGGAGGCGGCGTTAAGAGTAGCTTCCGAGGGTGGCCAATTACATGGTCGATTATAAGCGGTACCTTCGATTATCGTTTTAATGCCTGCGTGTTCTAGGAAGAATTATTATACCCGAATTTCATCAAATTTACATGATGCGATCCGCGGAATTCTGATGTTACGATATTATTCGATGATTTCTGTTTTTATAACAAAATATTCTGAGTGTCTGACGGTGAATATGACACACTTGGCGGATTCTTTTATAGTCATACTATTAGTGAATATGTTGAAATAGTCGGATATTATAATAATATAATTATAACGTATGAACACTGTGCCAGATTCAATTCGTAACGTACTTGAGATCGTTGTGCAGATACTAAATATTGCCTAAATACTAAGGCGGAATTACTCACATCAAAGTACGGAACTTTAGTGATCTCTCGAGGCTTGAGTCGTCGTCAAGCGGATGAAATGTGCACAAAGTCCTCGTCGCTCGAATGATCTGATATCGCGTGTATGAAACTTCCGCACGGCGAAGACGGATCGAGGTGGAAGAATCGACATGACACGCTTCTAATCAAGGTGTGCCGCTGATTTGCACGTTAGATAACGTGCTGCGTACTATCATGACACGGACAAGTATGGCCTGCTGGCATTTGAATTTCTTCTCGTACGAAAAGTGGGCTATCGTCCTATTATTCGCGAATGAAGATCAATAAATATGACCCATTTCCGAACTGCCACGTCTTAATTTGCATAAGTTTCGTTCTCTGTAAGAAGCGTACACGTATTTGAATCTCAAATAGGATCCACGAAGTTTCGCCAGTGTTCTTCTAGTACATTGCGTTGAATCAGAAAGCTATTTGGATATTCTGGTTATAGAAGATCTGGCTCGGGTTTGCACATTGGTGATATAATCTGCTTTCCTGCGGCAGGTCCGGCTACGTTATAGGACTCCGTTGTGAAATCCCATTATAATTAGAATACATTATTTATTTATGAGAGCTCATTTATACAGACGCTGTATGTAAGATTATTCTGCTTATTCAAAACTTGAATCAAATTTAAGTAAGTTTCAGGAATGTGTATGTTAGTAGTTGATACGGAATTCGTTTTATGTACAAGTATTAGGAACGATGCGGAAGATTGCTCCGATATTTTATATGACACATTTTTGGTCGGTACAAAAGCATGATCCTATTACGTATGTATGATATATTATTTACCCAGTCAAGAGGTATGGATATTTCCTCTTCCAAATATGATGATTTACAGTCGCCGGATTTTATGCGGGATAAAATCCATTTCAAACAATGTTCTATCGATATTGCGTGCTGTACGATTGAAAATTAGAATCAATCGTTCATTGGTTTTCTGAAAAATTTCCGTCAATACGTACTACCCTAAATGTCCCGCATTAAACCGCTAATGCATTTCGAAAAAAAATCGTCCATCAGATGACGCCGACAGCAAACAAGAAAATCTGCGCAACACTTTCTCCAATAAACCGATAAGCTCGATGAGCCCAAATCGAATTTTGATACCTGACGGTTATTTACGGTACTGCTTAAAATTCACTCGCGTCTGACAAATCGTAAGATACAACCGCACCATACCCGTACGTATAAAGATCCATAATCATACTCTCGAAACACGCCCGTCTCCAATTTGGCCAATTCAATCTTACGACTCCTTCAGCACGTAATTCATAATGATCTCACCGCCTCAACAACTTCGTCAAGAACGAATCGTGCCGCGAAGGAATTCCCGCGCTTATTACACGCTTCAGCTACATTTTCTTCAGCCAGCAGGAAGAGTACCGTCATGGCAATGCGTTTGTCAGGGAGATGGGAAATACGTTGCGGTAGAGATCACGTTTTGACGGGTGCCGGCAAATAGTGTGACGGCTGTACGCGGGGTTCGCGTCAGGTCAAATTGACGCGATTCAAATTGCCACTTAATTACGCACCGCTGGCCCGACATTACAACCTCCTTGTTCTCATTGTCATACTTGTCGTCGACGGCGTCGTAGTCGTCGTGCTCTCGTACTCCTTCCAAAGACTCCCCGGGGGTGGCTCGTCCCTATTAATTCGATTTCGCCGCGCGCTGGCTGCATACGACGTGGGGACGCGATTCACGACGGCGCACACACTGTACACGCCCCGTCCGTTTTTCTACTTCACCCCCGTACCTTCGTTCGCTCTTTATCCGATCCGCTTCTCGGCCCTTTTGTCAAATTTGTTCTCCCTGCACCGTTAACCGTGCCGCTTGCTCCGCTCTGTGTACCTAGATCTTTATCTTTAGTCATTCTTTGTTCTTTTACTTACGCTTCTTCCCGTTTCATTTTGCCGCAAGTACCGCGCTCCTCTATTTTCACTCCCGCCGAAGCTGCAACGGAAGCTGTTGACAGGTGAAACACGAAGCGACCTGGAGCGTATCTATTGGTTCTGCCGACAGAAGGGTGGCATGTATACCGCCAGGTTACAGCCCGAAATCCGTGAGGCTCGAGGCAGCCTCAAATTAACCGACCGAGTTGCCCGGAGTGATCGTAGTTTCTTGGCTGCTTCCTCTTAATCTGCCTCCCTATCGCTCGCTGAGGCGAATTCTCAACCGGCCGCCTACTACTCTCGAGATCTCGAAGCTCTCTTGAAAAGTCCCCGAATCGTTTCATGACGTCGACCTATTTAGATCGCGGGGCCAATTCCGGAGCCGAACTTTTTCCGTCGATATCGCGGCTTCGATCCCTTAGGCACGGGAGTTCAAGCCTCGGCGAGTGTGTGCGGTAGGAAAGTCGGAGTAATATCCTTCGAAAATTAGATCTCCAGACATATGGAGTCGACGATTATACGAGTAATCGTGTTAGAAACGGTTCGTGTACATGTGTCATAAGTCTGTCGATAATTGTATTGAAGGCATTCGGCTCGCAACGGAGTGGCATTGGCAAAGGAAGCGAGCAGCAGTCGATGTTGTCCGATGCAGTCAAGGTGAAGAAGGGTAAGACGAGCGTCTTTATGAATACGCAGCTGCAATTGGTAATTGAAAGCAAATACGACTGATTATATGTATTCGGGGCTATATGTTGGACAGAATTTCTCGTCTTCTCGCGCTGGCCGGATAGCAGCTACGCTCAAGCGCCATTTAACGACATCGAGCGGCGCTCGTACCCTCTCGATCACGCTACCTTTCCGAGTAGACAAGCACAGCGGAAATCTTTCGGAGAAAAGAGCTTAGCGGGGGAAGAAGAAAAAGGGCATGCACCTCTTAGGAGGAGAGCCACTTCACGCCCGTTTCATAAACATCGCCTACCCCTTTGTCCCGCCCCCGTTCACTCTTCGAAGTGTCTGCCTCAGATCAAAGCTACTCCGCCTCGAGAGGTGTCTTTACGCTTAGAAAAGGCTTCCGATTCAGAACTTCCGCCTACGTTTGACGTCCTCGTCCTTCACATGCGTGACCCTCTTGAAAGCTCGCCTTTGGCTCACGGGAGAATGTTAAGCTCTCCTTGGTCGGATCATCTCGGATTCCTTACAAGTCGGAGGCAAATTTGCGGGCATAACCGCGCATCGTTCCTAGAAAGAGCTTGACCACGGCTGTATGTTTCGACATTTCGCGTTCACAGAGCGATCGATTTCAGTAATCGATGTGTATGTCGCAGTGAAAGCATGGAAGTCATTAATTGCAGACACTTGCTAGTGAATGAATGGTTGCATACCCTGATAGTTTTTGGTACAGTGAAAACAAGAATGAGTTTGCTCGCTGTATATCGACATAAAGTCTGAGGTACGGGTCGTGTTTTCCATGTGATTGCCGGTGGGTGAAGGTTAGGGCGCTTTCACACGAGGGTATTGACTGTAAATGTCGGTCGCCGATGGCCGCCACTCGTTGCGAAGCAGGTTTCAACGTAAGATCGAACGTTGTATTTCTACACGTAGTATTGCACAAATAGACATATATATATATATATATTATAGTGATATGATATTGTCTCTTTTTTACTGGAAAAGTCACATAGACTGCATGTTAAATTGTTATGATGCATTAAACCTGAATTTAACATTATCTATGTCGCTTCGGTACATTTTCATTCGTCGAATCATTCGCTTCCGGTATTGGTTACTCGGATAACATCCATACAGATTACAATATCTCTGTATTGGAAAAAAGTCCAATCAATGCGACTAAATAATAACCCGCTGGATCCTTGCCTGTCCTGCGAATAAACTCGTACTCTCTATCAGCGAAGTTCAATGATTTTTTTTCCATTTTACGAATAATACCATTCGTAAAAAGATTCGTTATGTGAACAGTAATTTACGAATAATTATCACCGACAACGCTTGAACGTTCGAAAGCACGAGTTTTAACGCTAATGCTCGTTAATGGTGTTTCCAAATCTCGCCGTTGCATATAGAGAGAACTGCCATCCCACTTCCCACCGATTTTACGAGCACTCCCGTCAGCGTGATATCGCGTCGATAATCATTTGGTTTGAATCTATTAACTATAACGGTTGGTCGGACCGTAAAATTGTGCGACGTCGAGTCCGTAACTCCATAGCCGACGAGTCGAGCGATTTTTCTTGCGGATCGCGCCTTTGCGGAACTCATGTTCCGCGCTGAACGCCACAGGGTTGAGCGACTTTCTCGGAATGGGCCAGTCGTCTTTGCGTGGAAATTAAAGAATTTACGAGAGTAATATGACGTATAACGTAGGTCGCATCGTCCGGTGGCGATTTTTACACGCGCATTTACGAGCACTTTTGATTGAAGAATCCTGACTGTGAGCTTCCGCGATACACCGTCGTGCTTCCTCAATGTTCTCGCGGCCTTTAAAGTTCATCGCTGGCCCTCGAGACGGCCTAGCCTTTTTCACCGGCGCAAACTTCCCTACTCTTCCTCGGACGGCGAGGAAAAGAAGTTCTCAGCTCCGATTTTATTCCTTTCGTATTGCGCTGCGGTCGTTCTTCCTTTCAAGAAACGTAATCCGTCCGATTTCAATGGTGTTCCCGTTATTTTTCTCTCTCTTACATCGGATTAAAATGTCGTCTGTCTATTAGGTCTCTTTCCAACTTTTTAGATTACATCCCATCCCCCTTCGTAGCGGATGTATATTCCAATTTCCTGTATCACTCGTGTGACATATTGAATATTCACATCATCCACGCGAGCAAACGTGAAAAATATCACTATATTCTATTGACACAAATTATCGAGGAAAGGTAGCAGCAACGCCGTGTCGCAATTGCACATTTTTGGTTCTATAATTAACCGTTTGCTGCGGCTATATGCGACTCGCGCATCTATTCTGGCTGGGGGTTGGCTATAGGATATATGGAAATACGGTTTGCATTTCCTGCATATCGTTCTGCGCGCTTAAAACGTACAGACGTAGCGTACAACAAAGTATGCGACTTTTTTAAGAGAGAATGCGCACACGGTTCCGTTGATATTTCTCGAGGTCGGCTTTCGTGCATCTTTTTTTTTTAATGCCCCTGGCGTGTAACGCCCCGCACGACCATACGGAAAAAGCGTGCAAAGCGTCGCGTCGGTGCAACTGGGAACGTCAAAGATCTGCGAGCAGTTGTGTGTGCGCGAGACGTTGTATTCTCAAGATTAAACCGGTGAACGCCAGCGACGGCATACCGTTGCATGTTTTTATGCAAATTCTCCTGCACTCATGTATGTATTTATATATATATATATACACATATACGCGCAACGATCTCTTGCACCGCGAATGAAAATATCATGTATACGCCTACGTCTATACATACACATGCACATATATTCGTTCGCATTATATGGAAACATTTACGTAGCAGATTGGATATACATATGTGTGGGCATGCCAAGCGAGAGTGATCCTTTTGAGTTGTGACACGCGGAGGAGAAACGATGTACAATGATTTTATTCGCAATGTAGGTATGTGTGCAATTCATTTAACTTTAACCGTTAAATTTGATCGCGTGTGCTTGTGTTCCGTCTTAGGAACTTGCAGATGGTGGGAATAACGTTTGTTCCGCGTAAGACGTTTTCCTTCCCTGTGTCGCCGCCCAAATGGGACACTTTCGCTTGGCACACCAAGCGTATACATATACTTCCGTATCAGTGGAATTTATACTAGCACCAAAGCTGACGTTTGATCGCCGACGTCTAGAATGAGTTAATATGGTAACGCCTCATCTGATTCGTACCGCAGGAAAAGGGATTGTATGGTTACCGGAGATCAATGTTCTTGCGCGTAACTATACGTACATATATCATATATCACAAACGGGAATTCGCTCGGATATTAAAGCTCAACGATACGAGCGCCATGAGCAGGAAAAGGAGAATGAAAAATGGGCAGGGTCGAGATTCCAAGCAGACGAAATTCTTTATCTCCTACTTTTCCCATGTCGTACGTTTTATGACTGTCGTTCTGGCGTATCGGAACCGGAAAAACTGTGCCTTCCTCGAATAGGTCGCAAGTATAAAGGGAACGAGGGTCACGTCGGGTGATACTGCGGATATGGAAGGCATCTGACGATCATGTTTTCGAAAACCGTCTTTGGTATACGTAAATATTCGCGTCATTGACCTCCGCAGACACTCTTAAACTCATTTTCAAGTAGAAGCTTGACTTGTCGTCAAGCATGAACCTCTCAGGCGGTTATGACACGTTTCTTAGTACTGTCAAATGAAAGTAGGTACTTCGAAGGCTCCAAGTACGCGAAATAATTAAGTAATTAAAATCGACTCTTTATAATAATTATGCTACCTGATTGGAGACCCAATATATACGACGCGTTACTGCCGGTTGTGTATTTAAATATTGATCTGAATTTATATTACTTTCCATGCAAGATTAATTGAAAGAGATATAATTTATTATTGTGTAACGTCGAGATTTAAATGCAGAGTAATAACGGTTACATATTACACCACTGTTATGTCACTGCGAAACCGAATACTTAAAATTCATTCATATTTGTATACATATAAGGATTCATTTTTTATATCAGTTACTACAGACAAATTAGCCATTAAACTAAGTTCTGAACGTAACAGCAAATAAAATTAATATAACATTTAATATGGTTTTCAATATTCCGTAGCCTTAAGTCAGCACAATTCGCGCATGCGCCTTACTCTATAACCACGTAATTTTCCAAGTGTTAATTATTGAAGGTTATCTTTCCAAAACTTCATGGTTGGAACGCGGGAAACAGGTGAAACCCCACTGTTTATCTTCTGTACGATATTCCGTGAAAATATTATGACACATATGGCTTTTAGGTAGAAGACGCAGCGATCACTTATTTCCTCACGAAGGCACGTCACGGAAGGACACGATAGCGTATACGCGTAAGCAGGTGTTACGTACGTACAAGAAAATGACGCGTGCGGAATGCATTTCGCCGGACTGACAACGCTATTGCCCGTGCACTCGATCTTGAAAGCGCGAGCGCATTGTTCGCGTCCGTGGACGCGTACGTTTCAAACGCGGACAGAATGTGTGCACAAGTACGTTTACGCTTCGCTCCGGGGTGAGATGCCGTGTGGCATTACGGATGCCACGGAGATGGAGGTGGGTGGAGGGCAATGGAAAAAGTGAGAAAAAAGCACTTACCAGATCGCGGTACAGTGCGACAACGGTTTGCACCGATGCGATGTTCGCGTACTTAATCTTGGAAATATGGTTACGGAAATTGGCATCGAGCTCAGTTGGCACCGATAATTGGATGAATACCCACCTCCGGCTTCGAGGTGCAAATATCGATAGGCCCTCTGGACGCCACGGCATTACCTAACCGTGACCACGATCACGAAGGTCTGTCGGCATGACTTAGGAGCCTTCCTGGGATTCGAAGTCCGCGTACACGGTAGTTACATGTTTGATGTCAATAGAAGGATATATTTTTGTATGTGTATATGAACGGTTGTCTGTTTTCCTCTGTTGTCGGTGAGGCACATGGATCTTATACGGACACGGTTCGTATCGTTGAGGTTAAGTGAGATTCAACATTAAACTAGCAGCAGTGACATTGTCTTTGTAGGTAGTGACAGTGAGAGGTTAGGTGTGGTTATGTCGGTCTTGGCAGATTTTTCGAAATAGTTTTCTTCGACAGTAAGTTTCGTTTCATGCTAACAATAAGTGTGGAAGAATATATGATGCATTGCTGTAACACGTGTGATGGCAATCAAAGAAGCCTGTTGGCTTTGGTTTAAAAGTTTTGTTAGACTACTAGATATGACGCGAGTGCATAATTTGCACGTTCGATATCTACGTGTGTGAAGGACAGTATTTAACTGCTGTATTTCTATAAATAGTACCAATCTTATCCATTGTAGTATGTACGTCACTCCTCTGCACGTACATGTTACCTTTCGGAGTATTCATGAATATTGAAAATCAGTCATTCATCATTTCTACGTCATTAAACGTGGCTATACCTTACTGCGAATTTTTGTCTCCATCCAAGGCGGATCGAACCGATGAGTTTTTCATTTACGACTTCCTGCAACTTTAACAAAGACGATTACCGTCGTTCATTAGTTCTTTTTCTTATAGCCTATTAACCTTATTTCGTACGCACCGTCAATATCATATCCGTCTTAGCGAACGCTTTAACCATCAATTCCCTCCATTCCTCCTAAGTTCACCTACTCATTTTCCTTTGGCACTCATTCTTCTCCTTCGATAGATCAGGGTCGCGCTATTGGATCGGACTACCATAAATTGGAGCAAAACCAAGAACCGACTTCGGGGCCTCTCTCTCTCTCTCTCTCTCTCTCTCTTTCTCTCCCCCCGACCAGAACCTCGAGTTTCCGTAAGCGTGAACTGTTCACCGCGCAATCGGTTTGCCCTCGCTCCTTTATACGTGAGCATATATATTCAAACACATAACCCTCATCTATACATACCTATGTACGGTCACAGTGGAAGGGATATATCGATACTGCATGTGGCACTAGAATGAATGCTCAGCATCGAAGGGATTACGTTCATTCATGATTTTCACGATGAATCGATATAACGTATGCACCGGTCCGTAAGGTTTCAAGCACTGCGCGCGCGCGCGCGAACTCCGTCTTTCCGCATTTCACGGGGGTGCCGCGCATATTCCAAGCGCCCCTGTGTAGGTGCATATTAGAGAAGCAACCACACCTGGCAAACGCGCGCGTGCCTATGAACGCGTATCCATGCATACGTGTATCGCCAGTGCGACCGCGACCTGCGTGGGTGGAGCCATCTACTTGTTCCGGGGCGAAACAAATGAAAGCTTTCATCCGCAATGCATTCGGTAAACTAATCGTAGTTCCGTGATTCTGCATTATCCACACGCTGGCGTGTGTGGACACAATTACTATTTGCGCCTGCATACCTGTTTACTCGGCAACGGGCTCTGTGCACGTGCGCAGCTCACACTCGTGCCAGGCGGCTTCCGCGTTGAAAGGGCGAATTCGTCGTGCATCGATGGACGTTTCGAGAGAGTCGCGGACCTTAAATGCGCCCCTGCGCGAATTAAATGTGCAATGCTGTCGTGACGATGACGATTATGATCCGTGATTTGTCACGGTAACCTCGTTTAGTCGCACGGTTCCGCATCGCAGGTAAGCTAGCTCTCGTATTACAATTGGCTCCTTTTAGGGTTAATGCGCCAACTTACGGCAACGTGTCTCGTAACGACGCATCACGTGCGCGCGACCACTGTTCTCGGCGAGATCGTTCGATGTTTTAAGCGAGACGATTTTGTCGAATTCATTCGCGTGAAGTGTACGCCCGGTACCGTGACGATGACGATTACATAGGGTGCGCGATTTGTCCGGTTGGAACTCCAGCGGAAGCGGTCCAACAAGTTGTAGTTCTTCCGTTGTCCTTTTCGCAGGTGAAGTGAAAACGTGTATGCGCCAATTTTGCAGGTCGCGCTTAACGCTGAATGGCAGGGAAGCAGAACGTCGTAATCGGCTTCATTCCATTCGCTGCACCGATTCCCGCTGGACTTGTAGGAATTTTAGATCGCTCGCCCGGCAGACGATCAACATATATGGGCTTTACTTATGCATCGACGTAGTATTTATTCAGGACTGCGCTTTTTAGGAAATTACGCAGCCACGGCGAATCTAACGTTGGCGTCGCACATCCGGCAAGAAATTCTAACCTTAAATTGTAGCATCATAAAATATATCATGGAAATGTACTCTGTCGTGCATGATGTATTCGAATTCTATCGGTTGAACAAATTTCTTATTCTACAGAATTACAGAATTGTAACAGAATTACTTATTCTACAATGTCACATCACTAGATAACACATAAAACGAAGAATCCGATATTAATAAAAAAAAAAGGAACATATCCATAGAAAAACTAGAGGGAATTTTGACTAGCACAAAAAACACAAGACATAAAGAAATCGTAGAAACTGGGGTAACGAATAACAAAATAAACACATCAATTAGAAAACTGTAACTATACCTATTCATTTTGGCTACTGTATTTGTGTGGTCTTGCTCTTACATCAGCACACAGAGTACGATTCCAAATCTAGGTTAGGTACTTAATGCACTGAATCATCTCTTCTTCGCTGACTACATTACATAATAAACAATAACAGCTTCCCGTTTTGTCTTTGCCATTTGCATCCTCTCTGGTGTGTTTTAGGAGTCGCCTGTTTCCCCAGTTTCTCTGGCACGAAAAGAGGTCCGATGCAAGTAAATTGGGGACGGTTTTCGAAACCAGCGAGTAGTGTCGCAATAAAGGCCAGACAGTGCAGAACGGTGTCGAAACGACGATGTAAGAGTATATCTTTAGATAACGCATTAAATATACTTTGACTCATTTCAAAGATCGCTCGTCTATTCCCAGAGCTGGTCGTGTACTTATCATCTGAATATCTTAGTATGATTATTTGTAATAGCCTAATTGCGTAGAAGCAACGCATATGAGATAACAATTTACAGTATGTCCACTATGAGACATAATAGGGCGGTCTACATCGACTACTTCCCTCTTCTCATTTACATATGTATATTTAACAGGAGTCGCAGTTATTTGGCGAGATATATTCCATTTCGCCCGCGAGGAACCAAAGCGCAGGAATCTGATGACATCTCGTTGCATAAACTAAATTCCTAAACGGTCAGCGTAGCATAATTCGCTGCTCGCCTTTTACAACTATTGAAGCACTATCACACGGCGCCTGAGGTTTATCGGACGCATTTAAATCGGATTTAAAGAAAACCCAGTTGTCGTAATCAACTCGGTGTCTCGCGCAATTGCAATTTACACAGTCGCACAATTGTAACCGCTGCCGCTTTTTGTTTCTCCCGTGCCGCAGTTTTTTTTTCTGTAGTAGTGTCCGTGCCCGCAGCCGCATACCGGCTTCCGCGACTTTATGTAGGCCACTCGTGCAGTTCATTCATTGTCGGTTATCTAAATGCGCACTTCCAAAGTTTCACGGTTTTTACAGACCGCGAATATCCTCTGGACTTCTTTCGCGGAAGCGACGTGAGAATGGCGGAGCAGAAATGTGGAATTTATACGGTTTTTTTTCCCTTTAATATTTGTCCACTGCACGCTTCGTTTCCTACGAACGGTAATATTCCAAAACTCGTGCAGTCCAAGAAAATTCCTTCTCCGAAGGTAAACGATACGTGCGCAATCGGGTTTTATTAAAATTTGCGATAGTTCCTAGGAAAAATGTTATGATCACTCTTTTTTCATTCGCTGCGAGTTTGCTCAGTTAATCCCGCGAGCTTCGAAATTGAAATTTCCAGTCGTTACGAACGCTGCACATTCATACGGCCTGTTACTGTGACAGTGAATGGCATTAAATTGAATCGAGTACATTGAGTAAATATCACGTGTATCCCGCGGAAGTCAGGATAATTCCGCAACCGCACTCGGCTCGCTCACATCTCGAGTGCAGGCAGTAGACTCAAAGGAATGACGACGGTGAAGTGCATTATGAACTCTTCATCGCCGATTTAGTCGACTGCGAAGGGAGAGTGGGAATTAGCTCGTTTCTTTAAGGTCACGATGAATGCGCTCTTCGGCTTAAAGTCTCGTAAAGTCAGCGTGCTCATGCGGAAGTTTCTAAACGGCAACGAGCAAGGATCATTGATCTCACCTTGCGAACGAACATAGAGCCATTATGATTCGACGGGAAAGAGAGAAGCGAGAGAGAGAGAGAGAGAACGAAGGGATGGG
The DNA here is from genome assembly GCA_963942575.1 of Priocnemis perturbator. Taxonomy (NCBI): domain Eukaryota; kingdom Metazoa; phylum Arthropoda; class Insecta; order Hymenoptera; family Pompilidae; genus Priocnemis; species Priocnemis perturbator. The sequence continues at coordinate 16,026,556 of OZ012647.1, read as the reverse complement.
AGGGCATTGAGGGTGCAAGAAAGAAAGAGGGCGAGGTATAAAGGTGGGGCAGAATGCGAGGGAGGGGGAGGCGTGCGGTAAAGAGAAACCGGATGGAGTTTGGCATCGTAATTCCTCGAAAGAGAGTACGTACGATATCCCGGCAGCTCTTGGCACTGATATAAAGCGTTAATATTTCATCGCCCACTCCTTTCCACGGCGCATATCAGCGGCGGCCTAACTTCGATATTAGCCTCGGCCGATTCTTGCAATTAGATCTGGGAACGTGCCGACTCGCGTGACCGACGAGGTCGATGACATTTTGCGATACACAGGTAGAAGATGCGCGCTTCCATGCGCCCGTCGAAATCGCGAGCAAACAAACGAGGGTGTCGGCTAACGTCGGCGATGGCGTGCGCGAGAAGCGCGGCAAAATAAAATAAAAAGAAGACTGAAAAAATCGAAGCCGGTACCAGCGCTTTCAGGCCAGGCCTTGTCTCGGGAACAGGAAATAGTCCATCGCAGTCTATTTCGTCGCATTCAGCCGCCACGCGACGCACGCTCCGTGGAATTTTAAAATAGTTCGTCTAATGAGAACGTCATCGTAGTTCGACGCACGTCAAAGACTGGACGAGCGTCGAACAAAACGTCAAAAATGTTGAGCCCACTCACGGAGCAGACTCCACGGTGTCGACGACCGACCGAAAAAAGTAGAAACGATCAGCGAACCGTTCGCGTTCGTTGGTTTTAAAAATTAGCCAATGCGTTAAACGTCGTTTCAACGTCCGTTATTCCTCCGCGGGCTCGCCCTGGAAGCATTTCTCTTTATTAAATTCTCCTCTTTGCGAATTACTCGAGGGAAATGTGGGGGGGGGGGGCGGATGGAGTAAAGTAAGCAAAACGAGGGAAGCGCGAGGGCGAGTGGACGGGAAAGAAAAGAGCGCTATTACCACTGTCGAGGGCGCAAGGGAGGAGAGAGCTGTTTCTCGGGATTCTCCATTTTGGCTAACAGATGGCGCTTCACAGCAACTCTTAGGGTGGCGATGCACCTGGCGCAGCACGTGTATCGCTCTCGTTCCACCTCTTCCATCCCCTTTTCATCCCCCTTTCAACTCCCACCTCACGGCAGCACCGTTCCCGCTCCCCACCCCCTCACCGACGCTGCCGCCACATCTGCCTCCGGACAACCCTCCCCCACCGATCCACCACCGAATCCCACCAACGACGTCCATGACGTCAAGACGCATTGCGACATATCCCTCTGCCCCGCTTTGTGCCCTCCTTGCACTCGCCTCGCACTCGCTCCTCGTGTCGGCCGCTAACAATGAGCATGCTTTCTCTCTTCCACCCCTTCTCGACACCCCCTTCACCCCCTATCTCATTCTATTTATCTGTTTCTCTCTCTCTCTCTCTCTGTCTTTATCTCGTTCTCTCTTCCTCCGACCGCGTTTTCTCCTTCCTTCTGTCCGCATGCGAGCACTTGAACCTGCGCGGCTGCACACGAAGTGGAAAACGTAAACGGGTAAAAAAATTATTCCGGGCAGACAAATGAATAGGGCTGAGCCATCCGTCGAGCGACGCATTGTGAATAGACGGATCGGGATTGGGCATGACGCGAGGATCGTCGCGCCCTGCACTCCTGATGCGGTTTTTGCTTTGGCGCATACGGCGCCGGCGCCGCGTCGTATAACTTCCGACTTATCGCGTGGTTCGTGTGTTGTTCAACTCGTTGAACGTGCCATGAAGATTCTGAATGATTATTTAGATCAAGTGTTGTCGTATCATATTTGTGTTACGCTTGTTTATGAAGGCAGCTGTTATTCGTGGCGGTAGGAAAACGTTTTTCAAATTTCTTGTTATTTATAAGGTCAGCGGTAATGGCCGAATATTCGTAGTGGCGCGTTTAATTGTAATGCAGATTAAATGCAGTGAGAGAATGGATTTATTCGGATTTCTTCGTTTTAACCTAGTCATTACGTGTGCAAAACTCGGAGTCAGCTTGAATGGAGCGTGTACACACACAATATGTATTCAATCAGAATAATAATCCGATGCGCGAGGGCATGTTTAATCGATATTTAAAATACGTACCTTGGGATGATAAATGTGCTGGGCCTTTCCTAACATACGTTTCCCTTTTAAAACTTTTAAAGCGATCGCTACCTTTATGGTTTATATTTTTATCTGCGCAAAACTGGATTATTTAACAAGCCGTTAAGTAGTTAAACGTTAAGGTAGATCGCGTCATGTTCAATCAATCAAATGTAGAGTTGAATGAATAATTCAGATATTTATTGTACGCGCTGTCCATCATCAATATACGTGCCTTCACGGTACTTTTGCTACAATATTCCGTAGTTGCCATTAAATAGTTAAACTCGAGTCGCCTACGTCCCTTCGATGCACGCGAATGTCGAAAAAGTGCAATTTCCTGTTACAATAATGCGCAAAAACATTCTTACGCTGGTCTGCAGTGTAATTGCGCTAATCATAGTCGCGGACATATGAGTCACGAGCGTTTACAAAAAGTACTCATGCTCATGAAAATTTCACTCGTTTTCCTCGTATACCTACCTGCAGCGCTACACACTATACCATGACTCTTACGACCAAATTGGTCGCATGACAGCGTCGACGTTTCTCATCTGGCTTCGGTTTTTCTTTTCTTAACGGCGACTCTCCTCTAGCACCAATATTTTTTCCTGCCCGTCAAACGTGACCAAGGGGATTACACCGTTCATGGGACCATTGGGCCAACGGGTGCTGAGAGAAGGGTAGATGACAAAGAGAAAGATAGAAAGACATTAAACGAACGGGACGGTGCCAGTAATATTATTCCAGGATGTTGATCCTGGATATTAGGATATTGTGCTGAGAATAGCATGCTAAAGTCGTCGCGGAACGAGGGAGGCATACACAAAGGAGGTTTGCCTGCGCACAGACCTTCGCATCTTGTCGAGCGACTTCTTCGTGATACAAAAGGTCATGACGCAGAGAAGGAATGAGCCACGGCTATTCGCTCTCTTTTTCACCCGTTCCCTCTCTCGCAAATGCCTTGCTGCACTAACAGCCGTCTTCTTGCAATTGCGACTGATTTTAATGAAAGTGCCGCTGCGGGCATCGTTAAGCATTGCTCGTTTCTGTCGAATAATCGTGACGCTTAGTATCTCCTTTGCGCATCACTTGAAAACTGAAAACTCGGTCATGAGGTTGCTTGAGTGTTGGCTAATCACGGCTTTTTATATTAAAAAGTACGTCTTATTTTCCATGCAGTCTTCGAACAAGGGCGTAGTTAATTAATTGAAGGTGACATTTTAATCATATGAAAAGAGCGTATTTAATTCTCGGAATATTGTAAATTATAATTTAGAGGTCCTTTGTATTACTGCAAGTTTCGTGAATTAAATTTTGATTGACACTCGCTGACAACGCTATGCGTACGTGGTGCGGCTAGCAGAGCGTTTTACAAAGGTGCCAACACGTGGCAAAACTAGAACAGCGTTGCACATGCATATTGCGATATTTAATGTGTTTTGTGTTACTTCAAATTTATAATTATGTGTTGTAATTAAAAACTTGTGTAAGACGGTGGGCAGCTGCAGGTTAACGTTACTGCCGATCTAAACTAAACTTTACGCTGACAAACAACGAATGACACTCGATCGGGATACTAAATTAGAACAGTTTAGAGTAACTAGAATGAATGAAAATATATTTTCGAATGATATGTGTATCGGCAATATCGCGCGAAAACATTTTTACTAGCATTTCAAAGTTTATGTCTCATTACATAGTCATAAGTTCCTCGAATGTGAGGGTATTGCGCGATGAGAATAATAGAGTACGCTGAGCCCAGCAATGCGTGTAAATAATATATCGTATGCGAACGTGCAACGGTACATTACGGATCTGCGACCGATAATACAGCCCATAGTTACAGCCAGTTGGTCGAACGGTGTAACCAACGGGGCCGCCAACTTTGCCACCTACACCTGTAAGATGCAAGATTTTTAATTAAGTTGCGTTGGTCTCAACACTTCGTTGTCAGGTCATGACACATTCTTGAGAGCTAATATCGTTCAAGCGAAACGTGCTAACATGCACCACCGATACATAAAAAAGTTCTTCCACATCCTCAGTTTCTATACTTCCACGTAACAAGGACATAACCTGAAAGATGACCCGAATAAATGCGCCATGATTTCCGTCAGTTTCAATGGTCGATCAGCGGGCGCCGATCGGTCTTTGATCTTAGACAATCAATTTCCAGTTTTCCATTTAACAGTGCCAATCAATTCGCCCGGCGATTCCCGTGGACAAGTAAGGCCAGTTACGATCGCCAAACGACCACATCCTTCCCCTCCTCCGGCGCGGCTCTCGTTAAATCGTAAAATCGCCTGCCTGGCACAGAAGGGCAGCGAAGGAGGGGACTTCCTTTGGCGTCGTGAAATTTTCGCAGTGCGGAGCGCGATCGATCGCCTACTCTACGTGTGTACCGACTGCATCCACCTGACGGCCATCAGGTGCACCTGACGAAATTTCGGTTTCGCGTTTCGGGGCACATTGTCGTCGTGGTCGTCGCCGTCGTCTGTCGCCGATTTTCGTCCGCTCGGCCGCGCCGCGACGCAAAATCGGCTCTGTCGGAGAATAATCGCATCGGCGGCGCGGAAGGCGGCCGAGAATTAATCCGGAATCCGGACTTCCGAATGGCTACGCGCAGAATGCGGCTGTGCAGTCCGACTCCGTCATCGCTGCGTAGCCGCGCGTGTTTAAGCTAATTAGAGGATTCCGTCGCGTCGGATAGAGTGGCGAGGAAAAATTGCAGACGCGTTACTTCCACTTAGCCGCTAAACGGATTTGTCGAGGCTCGGACTTAAGGCGGGAGGGGGGACCTCAGTTTCTATCTTCGTCGGACTCGTCATGCTTTGATATTCGAAATAATACGCGAATGTACGCGCATGTATCCGGGTTCCCTCGATAGCCCGCGGCATCATGGTCTATGCAGCTGTAGGTCATGCCCGTTACGCAAATGAATTGATAAGAGCGGCACGGTTTTTTCAGTAGACCACCCGAAAAACGAATACAGAACCTTCTCCTCCTCTCTCGTCTCTCCCGTACGATCCAGTTCCACTTTCCCATTCGTTCCCCTCTATTCTCATTTCTCGGGCCAGCAAAAAGAAAAACAGTCGATGTCAGGGAACGGTACACGATCGGCCGCCAATTGCGTGGTCTCGGCCCGTTTCGACGTGGCTAAAACGACAGAGACAGGCATAGAAAAAAAGAAATAATACGGCGATGCACTTTGTACAGCCTTAATCGTATCTGTCACGAGAGACGATAATGCGGCATTCCCCCCCTCCCTGGCGCCCTCCGCGCGCGGTTCGTTGCACGGAAACCAGTTTTCCCGGGCAGAAATGCTGGCACGCATGTATGATTTTGCGGGGGTAACGGCACACGCACACAAACGCGACCCACGCGGTCGCCGCGCCCGACTAACATGCGCCCGTCGAAATGTTCAGTTTGAATGGCGTTAGGTAAACTACGAATGACTGTTCCCACCGCACACTGTCGCACGGGCCGCATTACGCATTCTATAATGCACGAACTCTCAGCGCTCCACTCTTCCCCCTTTCGCGTACGCTCGTATTGATATTCATATTCGCACCTGCATTGCCATTTCCATTTCTATTTGTAGCTACGTGTATGTTTATACTTCTTACGTGGAATATGCATTTCGAATTCGCGACGCATCCAATGGGACGGTTGCTATTAGATCGCGCTGTACTCGACGCTCGCGCCTGGAATTTCCATTGGTTCGAGATTCGTTGGCTTCAGTGAAAACTCTTGCTTCTAGTTCTCTAGCCAATTTTTGAACAGATTTGTGATATTAATGGGCGGGGCGCTCTGCTGTCGTAATAACGGACGCCCAATTAATTATGTCCAGCTGCGCTGTAATATTTCTATCGTCCGCCGAGAAACTCCGTGGATCACGGGGGGCAACTTTGAGAAAGAGAGAAGTATGCCAAGAACGAGGAAACAATCTCCGCGACTAACGCCGTCGTTCGCGAAAGATTTAACGCTGCTCCGTCTGTAAATTGCGCATCCTCCTCCGTTCCAGTATTCTCATTTCCCTTTGAATCCGCATGCCGGCTTACCCGGGGGGGAAAAAAATTTGCTCGACACGGCGACGGACGTAAAAAGAATGCCGCTTGCGATACCTTCGCGACACCCCGTCGACCGCTCTCTCACTGTCTCCCCTCCTGTGTATGCGAGACAATTTAAATGCGAATCGCTGATTTCCATATCGTCACGATTACGGGTGCGATTGGCTCTTAACGGGCGGGCGCACCTTGAAATCCCTGTTTCGTGCAGGCGGCGGCGCATCAACTTATCAATGGCACACTCGAGTACGCCTCGAGTGTCTACCCTATTTGCCACGGGAAATGTAGTTTCTGGCGACTCGCCCGTCGGTGTTTCGCCCCGCTATTCCCAGGCCCGACATCACCTCCGTTTCCAAAATATACCGGGCTGTGTCTCCTGTCCTCCTTGCTCCTTCTTTATTCGTCTCTTTTCCGCCCGTTCGCCCGCTCACTCAGTCAGGGTCTCCCTCACTCACGATCCGCCCACTCCGTGTGGAATACTCCAATAATTCAGGGGCGTGCAAATCTAACCGGAAAGCCCTCGGCTTCCTTTCCGATTCGATTGTTCGTTGAGGTGGGTCATGCGAGGGAAAAAAAGGCAGCGGACACGGGGTGGGAGGGAGGTAGTTATGTGACTCGTTCTCTAGAACACTCCGCGCGCCTGGATGCCATGTGCTTGTACATCGACACTCGGGTGCGCATTCGTTACTACCGAAGAACGCTCGCGGTTCTAGCGCAGACCTTCCTCTTCCGAAGTCGTTCGTGACCACACACCGTTTCGTCTGCATCCCGGTCGCCGGTAATGTCATATCAACGCAGAAATATGCTGCCAGTCAGCTGAGTCGGTCGACGGATGCATAGGTATTATCGGTCGTTTTTCCACGAAAATTTCACGCGAACGGCTTGGTAGACGGACATTACGATCATGAGGTCATCGTTAGCGCGAGATTACAGTTAGCACGACGTCGAAGAATTTTCCGTGTCCGCGCGGCCGGCACGGCACGCGGCACAGGGAGGCCGCGTAACGTGGAATTTCGTCTGATCGCAATCCCATACCAGGGCGCGTGGTATTTTGGAGACATTATTGCCTATCCCTCCTCTCGAACACCTATAGGCAGACGTCGGCGACACGCGCTCGCGTCTCTGCCGAAGCGTCTTATATACGTCGCACGCACCGACTTGCGTATATACACACGCGGTCCTAAGTGTCCAGTATGCTAAATGACTTGGTCCCGCACGGAGAACACTCGTCCCTTTCTCACTGCTCGTGTCATCGTCGGCGCACCGTTCTCTCTACCCCTGTCGCGCGCGGACTGTTTCTGGCGCTCGAGGAACGATCTCGGCGATTCGGACAATCTTAGCATCGTCCGCCATGAACCGTAGCGCAGCAGTGTCATCCGACGTACAGCGAGGGCAGAGTAGGATATAGATAGACCGGCTGAGATGAGGGAGACGCGTGCGACTGTCGTCGGGGAACGGGGAGGACTTTTCAGGGAACGCAGGGAAGGGAAGCGTGACGAATGACACGCAGTGAGGAGGTGCGAATCGTTCGCGGCACCAGCCGCCGATAATTATTATGAGCAGCGGCACTCGAGGCACGACAGGAAGAGGTCTCGGAAAAAGTGTCGTCCGGCGTACCGTTTGGACTGGCCTCTGCTGCGCACCAAGCACGACGGATGATCGTCGTGCCGTCTCGACCATGTTGCCGCGACGAGCGCGTCCTTGCGGCGAGGTGAATATTCGCGAATCGCTGATCTCGCGGGACGTGCCGGGCTCTTGACCATCTTGTAAGATAAGCGAGGTGCACCCCTGGCTTGTGACGTGAGGACAATACTCGTATGTTAACGTGGTGGCGCGATGCACGCTGGAATGAGAGGAGCTTTCCTCGGAATGAGGATATTCCCGCGGCGTCAACGAAAGACCTCTGATCCCAGGTAAAGTCGTGCCGTGTCAGCCTAACGCTAATATACCGGTCGAATTCGCTTCGATACTGCGGACGACGTTTACCGGCTGGCTTCGTTTGATTTCTCTGTGAAATAGAGTAACCACCGCGCATATTTCGAGTCGATCCGAGATGTTTGTCTTTGCCTCGCGATATCTCACGGTCGTCATTAATGCTTTAAACAGTTCGATGACGGACGGATGGTTGTGGACTGTGGGGAGCTTGTCGGCGACGAACGGATTTACGTGGATTTCAAGTGTGGCTTGAACGCTTTTTAATATTCTCCATGGCGCACGACCTTATATGCTATTAATGTACCCTAACCCTCAGATATAAATAGGCCGGTGGAGAAGAGTTAGCATACGCCAAAATCGAATGTCCGATAACACCGAGCTTTGGAAACTCCTGCCATCTGACGTAAGCTCGGGGAAACCAATAAACGACTAGATCCAAGTTTCGCGGATAGTTGTATCAATCGGTGTATGAGCTACGTGAGAGGGATGCCGATAAACGGAGGGAATGAATTTGTATTCTTTTAACTTCTACACTCAACTTTTGTAAACTTTCATGTTACGAAAGCTTCAATGTTTCTGATGCAACGAAACCTGTTTATAAACGTTAGTTGCATGTCGTTTAAATGCAATCGCGCGACTTTTATTCGAGAATGACTATTACGATATTCATATCTTCTTATTAGACAAAATTTTCGCGAGTAGCTGATATTTAAGACGAGTTTATTGACATTCAAATATTTTGTATACAATAAAGATTGCAGTCTCTTACGTTCGTTGATCATATAAATGATAAGAGCGTATAGTATACGTAGTTTTTATATCACAGCGACAGATAGAATTATTCGAGAAACGTTTGCTTATGAATATACCATTGCAGCGTTGACGAGTGTCATAAACCCGGCTGTTCGGTATTTACCAAATGCGTTTAAATAGACATTGGGATATAAATTTAGAAGCAGTATTAGCAGCCTCCGTGTTTCATTCAATTTGCCACATGCTTTGGCAACTCATCCCGACGTTGTAGCAGTTTCTGGCGGGCCGTAATCACGCATACACATTAATACCTCCGCATTCAGCTGTGATTCATCGAGATTCGCCGGAGTGTCCGGGAAAATTATGTACATTTGCCGTTTAATCGCGCGCGAAACGGAAGTCGTTGTTAATGCTTTGTGAGGGATTTCTACCGGTTTTCGTAACTATCCCGCTTACCTCATAACACTTATTTCTCTAATTATTTTGAAATTGAACCTTTATGCGTCGTATTGAATCTTGAAACTTATATTTACTATACTGTGCGAATTAGAATCAAACTGTTCTAAAACCGATAAATCAAAATCCGAGGATGTGCAAGTGTAAAGACGGTTTTGTGGTTAGATAATAATGGTATTTTTACAGTAAACCGAACGTTCTGTTTAAGGCTGGCTTCTTCTGTATTTTTCTACTGCATCAGCTGCTCTTTGAGTGATTTGGCTGTGTTTTGTTAAGCAGCAGAAAATACACCGTCATCATTGAAAACCCGCAGTGGTTTTATTTAACTTTCGTTATGCATTTTACAAACGTTATTTTTAAAGGTGCTAAGTGGAATATTGTATTTCTATAACCCGCTTTTAATAAAAGGGGTTGGGTCTCGTAAGCTATGTAATTTTAACGACGTAGTACAAAGCAATCGAGTGTACACATGGTACATTACCTCGATAGTTAGAATTTATTCAAAGTTTCTCAAATCTCGTCGGGTACGCGCTACATCGAGGTAGAGTTATATTTTATGTAAATTGATTTAGATCTAATCAAAGGACGTTGCAAGCGTACACCGCTGTGCCTCAACTGTAGCCCAACATTTTATCGTACTCTCGCAAGCATCAATGAATGTTTGCTGATCCTCATCAGGCAATCTTGACCCAGAATACCTAAGATCTCGAACAATAAAACTATCGCCGACGAACCCTTGCTCGTCATTCGGACGTGGGACGACGGACGTGTTCTCGCTGTATTCCGTCTGAAGGACCCCAGCAATACCACCGTACGACACACGATAGAAGATAGAATGTCTTTCGAGAATCGATTGACACACGCCGATCGTGTCTGTCCGCAGTAAAATCGCGAATGCATCGAATGGAAATTTAACAAAAGCCGCCCAAGAAAGAGAGGCAACTGAACTCCGCAGTATTGACCCAGGTCGGAGGTTGCCTGCAGGTAATCTCGATGTTAACCCCTTCCCACTCCAGCCACTCGCGACCTCGACTCCCACCCTCCCCCCTTCCGCCCCTTGGAAAACAAGCGTACCTCCGCATTTGTTTTACGTACGCATGCCGTGGGCGCTTTGCTGATTCGATAAGTGAGAGCGCGGCACATTAAGCGCTTGAGTGCTGCCATTCCCGACACACGCGTTAGGCCTACATAATGATCGGCACGCAAAACGTACGTCAATGGTAATGGAACGTTACTTATCGTTTTCGAGCATGGATTAAATATGGGTCATTACATATTAAGGGTGAAATTTATAAATTCGCGTGGTATTCGTCTTGATAAAGGTACTATTTGCGAGGAGTGGTGGTTAGGGGTTAGTAGTTAGGTACTATCGATTCGTGCTCGAAGAATTGTCTATACCCAACAACATATTACTAACTCGCATAATAGGCGATAAATCTGAGAATTTACTATATTGAACAAGAATATCGAACAAACGACTGTGACGTTGTATAAAGGAACGGTATATCTTGGATAAGCACCAGTTCTCCTCTCCCCTTTCGGATGCGTATATACCTAATCATAATAGCGACTGACGACAGACAAAGTTATATCAGTTGAAACATATTCACAATTAGTATTTTGACTTTCATATTGCAATGTAATTGCTTCTTTAGCTCCTTTATGACACAATATTCTGACAGAACCGTAAACAAAGCTAGCAGATTTCTCTGTATACGCGTAGCTTTGAGGTCATATACATTATAGAACATTTTGTATCAAAGCAATATACGCGTAAAGTTTGTATGACTCTATAATAAGTTTGAGTGAGGTGGCCAGTTAAATTCTGGAGGTGTTTACCTCAATCGCAACGTGATAAATACAAACCGTTTCCCTCTATATCGTTCGCCGATTACATTGTCAGTGGGCAATTAATTGTTCTCGCGCGCAAAATGGTAGGTTTCCCTGGTTCTTGGCGACAATCAAAGGCAGTGCAGTCCACGAGAGGGGCCCCTTACGCCGCTATTTCCACCTCCACTAGATAGAAATGGTTCTGTCCTTTATGTTTCATCGCGTTTTTTTGTTTATGCCGATCATGACACACGGTGCGTCGTCCGTTTCCAGGGCAACGTTAATTTGGTGGGGGGGCCTATAGAGCACTGGGAGCGCTCCCTGGACAGCACTGATCAAAGGTGACACTCGTGGTCCTCGACAGTGCAGATACATCGCGCATCGTCCAGACACGCAATCAGATTCTACTGTTCCCTTTTAATTATGCCGCGGTGAGCCGGTGTTAATATGAATGCCCATGTGAGGTCTCTGCACTTTGGAAGCATTGTCTACATTGTCTGAGTGTATGTGTTTACTTTTGATTATCAGGTCTTATTGATAGTCGTAACTCCGCGGTAGAGAAGTTAAGATTTAATCACGTTTATCAGAATTTTCAAGACGTACAAAGTAAATTAAACAACAATTTACGGATAGAGATGCCTGTAATTTCGTATACCCAGAAACATTTTGGGATCGACTAAAACTTTAAAATATCCATTACCAAACTCAATGTCAAAATCATTTTTGTTCACATAATGACGATGTTGAATGGAATTGGATGTTTTATCCGAGCAGTTAAACAAGCAATCAAATGTCACCACTGGTTTCCATTTAATCCGTCTTCTGCGAACATAAACAATCCGCGTGTTCATTTTTCTTTGACCCGGTTCGTCCTGTCAGTGTAGAGATCAGTGATCAAGATACATTGCATATGAGCGCGCGGTCACGCTCGCTCAATCGTTGACACTTAATTTTTGACACGTTCCGTCTGCATCAGCATCAGCAGCAGCAGCAGCAGCGACGCAACGCACTATGGGGTGCATGTCCTCGCGGAGTCGAATACTGGGGCACATGCATTGTGTCGCGAGCTTCTGTCGTGCCTTAGGGTCGCGGGCATACGCTCGCGTGGCCCACTCACACACACATACACGCGCACACTTGTAAAAGACGACAGGTTCGCGTATACGCTCTCACAGCCGTCGGTCTACGTTCACACGCAGGTAGAGATGTAAGTATAGGCACACGACCTGCACAGCCGGTCACGACGCCCTGCAGGGCGCCGTTCCACAAACGGCGACCCGGGGTAAAAGTTTCTGTTACGTGCCGTCGATGGCCTATAGCGTGCCGGTTAGCTGAGCCAGCCGACGAGGCCTTCCACGACCGGGTTTGAAACGTACCCCGTTCACGGCACGAATACACGCGAGCGAGAGGCGAGCGGAGCAGCCGGCGCGAGTGAGTAGAGCGAGCTAGAAAAGAAAGGAAGCGAATGAGAGCGGTCGAGGCGGCTGACCAACCACGGAAACGCCTCCTGGTCGCTGCCATAAAGCAGGTTATGCTTTACAACGGGTCAGGAGAGGAGTCAGTCATACCGACGCCGTGCTCCGAATCGCGTCAGTCATTGTTTTACTACTAAGCAGGGTGGAACGTGCAAGTGGAAGGAGAAAGGTGGAAGAGTAGAGCCCTTCTCGTCCTCGTTCAAGGATCGATCCTTCGACCCGTAACGATCGTCATTAAGGAGGCACGCACTTACGTCGCGCTGCTCTCCTTCCCTCCCTCTGCCTCGCTGGACGACGCGCTCCAATTTTTTCGAGGAACCAGCCGCAGCTCCCCTGGGAGACGTGGATGACACGCGCGCATCACGTCCTGTCCACCGAACTTGTCTCCGTCACGTGACGACGGGTGGGTAAAGGAAGAGAAATCGTGGGAATGATTGGCGGGAGAGTGAGAGTGGGTTGAGTGCATGATGGCAGTGTGCGGTCAATGTGTTTCTCGATCTCTCGTTAAAGAGGAGCGTGTCGCTTTCGGGTGCTCGTGCCTCGCAGAACGCCAGTTCGGAATGGTAGCGGCAAAACTGGGACGCATGAGTTGCGGAGGAGTGCTGTTTCTGCGAAATCACAAATTGGCGGGCTCGTACTCTTTCGCCGCGCTCTTAAGTCGCTCGTTTTCGCGGTACGCCGCCGATTTTGGCATGACTTTGAACAACACGGAACGGGGGGAGGGAGTATATTTGATGCCAGATGAGAGATCGCAATGCTACGTGCGGGATTAAGTGGGAGTAGCGCCGAAGTTAGCTGGCCTATTTGTGCGAAAGTTTTCCGGTGGAAGACGAGTTGTGCCATTGAAGCGGTCTCTGGCGAATCAAGTTATCGCGAACGCGCGTCCCTTGCCACGGTCCCGGAGTTTTTCCCGCGCGAAACACGGTCGGGATAAAATATCATTCCTCTCGCGTTTCAAAATTAATTGCACGAAGCGCCGGTAAAAGGGAGTGGATTCTTGGAAACGGTACGAAGTAGAAAGGGACTCAACGTTCGTTCTCCCTTTCGTTCCAACCGAAGAAACGGTGTCTTAAAATGCTGTGAATAAATCGTAGAAAGTGTACCAGCGTGAATGAGAACACACTTTCGCCCGATCGTTAGCGATCAAGGGATGCGGATCAATAACTTAAGGAACCTCTCGACCACCGTATATGCCGTGTTTGTTTGCTACCCAAGTCATAACGTGTACCCTCTGTACGTAAATTCGGCGACGACTAGCGCGCTTCGTATGAAAGAAAGGGAAACCGTGTCAGTAATTTCGCAAAATGGGAATACTGTGTCAGATGAACAGAGGATTGCGCGCCTGTTGTGTGTTCTTGAAATCGAGGTTAGCGTGCCGGCTATGCTGGACCCTTCTCTGTTTTCCGGTATTGAACGGGCGCTCGTGGCGCCACGGAGTAACGCCATCTCACCGCATGACTGGCAAGTTCAAAGAAAAACAAGTTTTAGGCGGGCGAGAGGCACGAGCATCAAGCGTCAAGCGACTGATTTCAATGAAACGGGGATGGTTTTTTTCTGAAAGCCCACGTAAACGCGCCTTCATCAGAAAAGTTAGCTTGGCTCTTTGAAAATATCGAGAATTTCGTTAAGTAGAAGAAGACAGTTCGTTATCGAGGAGGGCTCCTTTTCAGCGACAGTTATGATGCGAAAAAGTTGTGCATGTGCTGCGGGTAACGAACGTATAAGTTTGCTTGGCGAGAGACAGATAGAGGAAGAAAGTGGTGGGGGGAGAGAAAGTGAGAGCGTTCACCAAATAACTCCTGACTTTTGACACGGTAATTGAAATGGAAAGCAATGCGAAGGACGCGGTAGTCACTCTGTTTACATCTCACACGCAAACGATTTGCGCTGATAGTGAATCCGATTTCATGCAGGGGTCGTACTTTCTCTACTGGACGTTCGCCAGCTCGGTCAGAGGCTGAATGCACACGTTCTCCTGAGGCGGAACGAGCCAAGGCATGTGGGCTCGGGACGCGGCTTGTGATTTCACCTTCACCTTGCAATCTTGCCAGCGATGACCGCGTGCTACTTCCGGGTTACCCGTTTCTCTATATTTTCAATTGTATCGACCGCTGTCTCGCAGCTCTCCTTTCGTTCCATGGTACTTGCGTGCCGTCCAACGTGATGAGTCATGTATTCCTGCAGCTGCAGGTGCCGCCACCGAACGGAGCCTCTCGAAACTCCATGAATCTTCGGATACGAAAGAGCAAAGTGGGTGAGGGTGGTTTTACATGATACATAGATAGTCGGGCAAGAGGGCACAAACACGGCAGTCTTCTATTCCCACATGACGAGTTGCGTGAAGGAGATAGGGGACGCACATGATCATACTCCTCGTTTAGTCTCTTCCATTTCGTAGACCTATTCCGTGTACGGTCCACTAAATCTCTCCTCGAATCTGAAAGTTCCCTAGTGGGTAGGCAAAGTACTTTGCGCATGTTTACGGATCACCGAGGGCAGCATGTTCATATGGCCATGTGTATGTATGCGCGTGGGGTGCATCGCTTTAGGATCATCATCTCATTTCGTACGTATACACGTGCAAACACGTATACATCTCCGTCTGACCGTAGACACTAATTGGCGTATCCCACTGCCCCCGTTCTATGCTTCAAAGGCCGCCATACACCCTTCTCCCCCCGCTTTCAGGATAGCATTGGCGTCTAGCCGTCTCTGCGGTGCTGCCATCAGCGGGTGTCTTCAAAAATTAGAATGATTCTGAGTGCGATGAAAAATTTGATGTTCCTCGAATGACTTCCGTAATACTTCCCCACAGTTCGATCTTCCTCCTACACGATGTTAAATATTTCATTGCCACAGACCACGCGCTCGATGCACGAGAATCAACAGTCGATTATATTCCCTCGGATCATTTGCACATCTTACGTTTTTAGAGGTCATCGGCGAATTTCAACGTGTGTCTTTACGGGAAACGTCTCCTACCATTTATCTCGTTGAAGTTTAGCACCCTATACATCGCTCTCCGCGCCCAATTTTCTTACCTCGTCACACCTGAACACTTTCTATGGTGCTGCCACCATTCGGTTTTCCCCGAAATCAGTCCCATGTAGGGTGAGAGAGGAAGGAAGAGAACGAGAAAGAGAGAAGAGGCGGATGCGAGGAAGTAGGAGTGGGTTAGTGGCAGAGGTGCGCCGTTGCAAGTCGGCGTGATATCGTGGGGCGGAAGACCGTGTTGTAGATCCGCGTGCGCGCTACCATCGCGTACACGTTGTCGCAACTCCTTCCCAACCCTCCTTCTCGTACCGCATCACTCTGTCCCTCGCTAACAAAAGTCTCGGTTCTCTCAGCTGTTCGCCGACACTCCTATTCTCTCGCTTTCGATCCCCCACCGAATCTCTCTGTCTAACGCGCACAAAGTCCAGCCAGTCCATCAGGCGAGTGTGGACTGTGGTTGTCTCGAATGAGTGCCTGTAACGGTGCGAAAGGTGTGGAAAGAGCGATAGGGGGAAAGGTAGTGGCCGAATAGCGAAGGTAGAAGAAGGAGACAGACGAGGGTGGAGAGGTGGGAGGGAAAGAAGGAGGAAAAGTTAGAAAAGGTGTGCCGCGTGTATGAGGGCGAGAAGAGCGAGGAACCGGGTTGCGACCCGGGGTGTCGAGTTCGTCCTCGATCATCTGTCATCCAGCGTGTTGGGGGTCCGCAGACGATACCGGAACGGAGACGGAGACGGAGACGGAGACGGAGACTGCTCCGAGTCATCAGCGGCATCGGCAAGTCTGAGGCTCGCAGCGGCGCGGCGTCGAGGACTGCGGCGATCAGCGGGGCAGCGGGTGCATTGTCGTACGAAATCGAGGTCCAGCGAGCGAGAGAACCGAGGGAAGTAGAGAGCGACGTGGTGCGAGATCATCGTCGGGAGGCGCGGGAGGTGGAGTCATCGGGCGGCGATAATCGAGGATTTGAATGGGTGGGCCGGGCGCCGGTAGGGTCACCAGGCACGAGCTGAACGCGGTGCCAAAGAGTCACGTCGGTCACGGGGATCGGATCCTCGTTATCGGCGAGCCACCAGCACCAGGCTGTCGCTGTCACTCTTCGATCGCGGACCGCCGTATCTCAGGATCGTCCGGCGAGGCCGCCTCCGCCCAGTTATTGCCACCCTCGCCGCCGCCTCTCACTTCCCTTCACCTGGGCACCAATATCAACAGCAACAACGGGACCGCCTGCGCTGTCATTGGCAACAACAACACCGGCAACCCGAACGCCGTCTCCAACGGCACCGCCAAGGCAGCGGCCATGTCCTCGCCGCCGAAGCACCGTAGGGGCTTCGACCCCAACGACGCTAACGTCAACGACTACCGCCGCTTTCGTCGTGTTAAGACGCGACAGCGGTGAGTTCTTCCAGACGATCTATATATATACCAGTCCCACCATATGTATATTCATATATCTTTCGATATATGCGTACTCTTATATATATATATATATATTACATTTTGCGTCCCCTCGTCCTTTGAGTACCAATTTAACGTGCCTGTTTCATTTTCACCTTTATACATCTTCCAAATTTATCACTCCCCCCACGCCCTTCCTCGTCGATGCGAGCAGAGCCTTCAAATTAATTGAATTTCTGTCGCGGCATTCCGGACGCCTCTCGATGCCTTTCCATTCGGTCGATGTGTACGTAGAGATGCAGAGAGAGAGAGAGAGAGAGCGAGAGACAGAGGGGGGGGGGGGTGGCTTGCATAGGGATGTTTGGATTCGTTCTGAGACTGTATGATGCGATATACACCGCCGTGTATCGACTTTCCGAAAATCGGCGGGTTGCCTAGAAAGTTCACGGTTCACGGCCAACGTGCATCAACAAAGCCAAAATCATTTTTCTTCTGCTCCGCTCGCATCCTATTCCCCTCTGGCCCGTATCGCGTTCTAATCATCCCGGTCCAGGCAGCGTCACTTTTATTCCCCGACAGAAATTCATCGGTAAACCGTTACCGCTCATTGCCTTCCCCCGCGTACGTCACGTCGGGATCGTCGGGAAAGTACAGAAGCACGCGCGCGTTTGATCGCTCCACGTGCTCGCTGACAGGCTAAATCGGTCTCGTATCGATTAATTGCGGCGCAATGCCGAGAATCAGTTTGCATTTCTTCGAAATCCCGTCACGTTCGACCCCCGCCATTGTCCGCGCCGCGTGCGCGTATTTCCCCGCGATCAAACATTTATTGCGCCCGTCGACGGCACGCGTCACTCATCGGGAAATTGTTCGCCTTACTCATTCGCTTCGTCTGGACGCGACGGGGCCGCGTATAGCAAATTGCGAGATTGGCCAGGATTCAGCGATTGGGGCTGTGAGGGCTGACTGTGTTGGGAACCGGGAACGCTGGACCGGGACGAAGCATGCCTCGCTCTCCTCTCGTCGTTTCCCTCTAGTGTTTCGTGGCCGTTCGTGACTCCTCGAAATACCTTACATACCCTCCCACCGTTCTCCCGATCATGCAGCGTTCTCCTCCTTCACGCAGCTTCCACTGATGCTGAATGCACAATGTTCACAGAGGCTTTGTATGTTCCACACCGTGGCCTTGGGCGCCGGACACAGACCTCCCCGACATCCCCTGAAACATATCCAGCACAAAGGCATTAAAAAAAAAACACACACACAAGCTTGCGATGTTCGATGTTGGACTGCTTACTGGTTGTGCCCCCCGCCACGACAATCTGATGAAAGTCAAACGAGTAAAAAAAAAAAAAAAAAAAAACGTATAACCGTATCTGAAAGAATAGATCTCGAAGCGGCGACAGAAAACAGCAACAAACGGACAAACAAACGCTGACGCGAAAAAGTATAATATTGCGAGGAGCCGAAGGCAGTGGCGATCACCGCTTCGCACTCCATGTCACGGAACGCCCACGACCAGCGAGAATGAAGTACTATTTATAAAAGCGAAAGATACTCTATCGATGCATATGTATGTTGATCGTGCGGCGCACGGCGAAACATTGGATTCCGTCACTCTCGATGTTTCGATCGGAGCTTGGAATGCGTTGCAATGGAATGGAATGGAATGGAGAGGCTTGCACCTTGGATGAAAAAGCTTTCACGCACTACTCGATTATTGCGCGCCCAATCGAGGGAGGAGGTGAACACACGCGCGCAGCCTCCTCTCTTTTGCATCGAATCACCTGGAATGCTTTGTTTGATGTCACCGCCCGAAAAGAAATGCCATTGGCTTCCCTGCTTGGTGAAAAGAAAAAAAAAAAAAAAAACTGACACACATATATATATGTGTGTGCGCGTGTGTGTATATATGTATATGTACAACGATTTTCGCTGGGAAACACGGCAATGGCTACGGAAAAGCGCTTCAATGGCTTCTACCTAGTTTGTTCTCGCTCGACGCCCCCGAATCAGCATCTTATATACGTTGTCCCTGTAAATGTGCGAACATTCGATGTGTATGATTCATTAAAACGTTCCGGATTGTTGCCCAATTAAAAGCGCACGACGTTGCGCGGAGGGGTGTGTCGGCCGAACAAATGAAACACCAGATGAGTTATCATCAATTGCATGTACGTCTTTTATAACGAATATTGCACGTGTGTAATCGAATAAATTATTTTTACATGGATACATCGCGCGAGAGTGATCGGCTGATGAAATATGATATTTCACAGAGTAACGTTCATCCGAATCTTGTGTCTACCCCTTTAATTGTACCATTGTTTCGATCATCCGAGTACGTTGAGCGAGGATGATAGAATCGTGTGTATTATATGTATGATATGCTAAGAAAGGGGCCGTATGAATGTTACGGCCGTTCCGCGTCAACTTTGTAATGTTCCTTGTGAAACACAAGAAATTGAAAGTTCTTCGCTTGTGCAAGTAAATAGACACGGGTGCTTGTGCACATGGAAACCAACTCGGTCTACATTATCCGATCGATCGACTACTCTTGGTTAGATAAAGTTTGGTAATTCGGGCTGTAGACGGGTCGATACGCATGAATGAAGAGTTATTATTTTTAGACACATCGTTTCTAATCAGCGCTGTCACTTCCTGCTTGGATTCGGTGAGCATCGGGACGTGAGAGAATGCTGATTAAATGGTTCATAAATTGCTAATGTACCGTTTTGCTAAGTCATGTCTAGCTGAGGCGGTGGTGGCTTCAACGGATTGTCTCCTTTGTGTCACATGAATCGGTAACTTGCAACATGACCAAACTTCCACTATTGATCTTCCGTTGTTAAGGGAGCTCGTGCAGAAATAAATTCGAACGAATCGACGCGAGCTAATGATTTTCCACGATATACGACTTTGTCCTACATTAACTGCTACCTTGCTTTGTACTCGAAGTCAGCTTTCTTCTGCCTCGAATCCTCTATATGCTCTTGTAGTCCGTTCCGAAATTGGCTCTTACCATCATGGTTCACCATTCTTCCGTTTTGCCCATTGTGTCGCGACTCATCGTTCGGCCAGAGCGACATGGGGCGCAAATGAATCCCTGAAAAAGGGGACAAATTAAATGTTCTCAGAACGATACAGGCTACTCTATTTTGCAATAACTCGAAGACATTGGGGCTTGCTCCGAAAAAGATTCAATCCTTTATTCCCAGTGGCCGCATTCCCGGGTGCGTATATAGCTCTTATTCGTTTCTTCGCTAATTGCCCGGTTCGAATCGACTTCGGTGTTAATTACTAAAAAGGGATCTTGCACACTTGTCCGACACGACAAAAAACGGAGAGGATTGAATGGACGTAAATAAGTGAAGCTGCGCACACTCGTCCGGCACGACACGACATTTATTTGCAATCGTTCAATTGTTACCGTTTCTGTCGTGTCGTGTCGGATGAGTGTGCCAGATCCTTACTCCAAAGACTCTGAAGTTTCGTTGTGAAACGTTGATGGCGCGGATCTGTTGTATTAATCAGCCTGCTGAATCGAATATCGACCGTACGGAGCTTCGCGCGCGGGCGCCTCGTAAGCGAAGAAGTTTCGATCGGTCATCGAGCGTGCATTTTTTATCTCCATGTGAGTTGGCATCATTAGCACGACTTCAACGAGACATGCAGGCACTCATCCTGGGAGCGTCGTTAGGGTTAACGCATTAACTGCAGATCGGGACTTTCTGAGTCAAACGATTATTACCGGCCATTTATTGTTTCCTCTATTTCCACGTTTTCTAATCTACCCTGTCAAAGAGTAGAGGATTTTATTCATAAGCAAATTGTCGAATAACATTGGAGAATCAAGTATCAATCTTTCGCTTGTAGGCCAATGAACCATTCCACGCGTTCGATGTACATTCATCCTTCAAACACGATTTAGAAGATTCGCATTGAATCAACCGATGCAAATAACCCAACAAGTGTACACAGTTACAGTTTATAGCAGGAATGACCGTTCTGCTCGCGGAGCCGCAAAGGTTCCCGAAATCCGCAGCTAATCATCATTGCCACAGCTGTTCTCCGAGCACGTCGCTCGGTCCGCCGCGACCCATGGCCGCGGGGCAAAGGGAATTCATTTAGCCGGAACTTTTTATCCGCGACCAAGCAAAAGTCCGAGCGAAGCGCTCATCGGAACGTCACGGTCCATCGTGAATAATTCATCGATCCGGCTGATTCCTTTTGCGCTCTTTTCCCGCCAGCCAGAGTCTCTATACACTGCGCGGAGGGGGCGGGTGTGTGGGCTCAAAGCGGTACGAAATAGCTGGCACAATTGGCACACCTACGCACGGGGCCACCTGTGATTACGTTACTTTACGCCGCGCGGCGCATAGGTGTACGCCGATCGACTGACCAATCCGTACGTGTCATCGCCACAGAGGCGACTGATTTCTCTCGACCGACCTTTAACATCGGCCGCTATTGAACGCTCAAATCAGTGTCACCCCGCGGGGTGTATGTGTCGCCGGCATTCTCTTTCGCCCCGCGCAATTCCGTCGACGACGGAGCGCGATATTCTTCGCTATGAGCTGCGGCGTCCGATATTTGAATATTCCAATACCCGGGAGCGACCTTCGCGATGCACTTTTTCTGGCATCGCGACCGCGCCCGGCCTCCCCTACCCCCCTCCCCCCCCTACCCGTCGGGCCGAATATCAAAACGTCGCCCCGCGGAGCCACTATAAATATTTCATCGATCGATGTTTTTATGACGCTCTAGTGCTTCCCCAGTGTCGCGGGCTCTCGTAACTCGGAAGCGTGTCGCATGCATTTTGCATTAATGAGAGCATCAGCGGCGAGGTTAAAGGAGGTGAGGCCGCTTAGGACTTGAGCAGCCGACACTGAGCCGCTGCGTAAGCATATTTCTGGCGGGCTTATAAGCAGCCCAGTGTAAACGCATCTCGCTTTTACGGTGTCTGTGTCGCCTCTTAGTGGTTACGAGCCTTTGGAAGCCCCGCAAGCGCCGCTGCGTTCTAAACTCGCACGATACGTCGCCGACAGGTGTGTGATACAACATTCGCCGGGCCCCAGCTATTTCCCCGCTCTTCTCCCTCTTAATTTCATGCGGATATGCTTCTCAAAATGTCCTGCAGAAGGTACATATTCTGCACGTGTCCTAGTACGCGACAGCTGTATTGACTGCATAGAGTACGAACTGATGTTATCTGTCTCTTAAGCGGAGGGTTTTCGTAGTCGTTTCGATGAAAGATTACTGTTTCGATAGTTGAAAATGCGAATAATCCAAAGTACTTCGTAGGTACAGCAATTTCGAGAAGTGGTCGCTGGGCTACATTCTCGCTGACTCGGTTCTCGTCTTCTCGTCGAAGGTACATGTACATTACTGAGGTGACAGGGACGAACAGGTTGTCACTGTTGTCGTGTAAGCTAGGGTGGTATGGCAGACGCGCAAGTGTGCTGTATGATGTTAGCCACCCCTAACGTCAGTTAAGATCGGCTCTTCTCACCGATCGGTATGCGGGGGCGCATGTCGTCCTGAGACTATACTTCGTGAACATGTGCTCGCGTGCGGACTTTAAAATATATTTTATCCGAGAACGTTTCTGCGCGACCGAGTTTCCGTTCGTCCGTAAGATAATATTCATTGCCGCAGATTTCGCGGATTTGACATTGGCGTCCGTCGAAACTATTGTTCTGTAAAGTTCGGTGCATCTGCAGCATTGGTCTGGCACTGTCGATGTAGATTACGGGGACGCTCGTTTTTCACGTTAAATATGTTTTTAAAAAGCAACTTCCGAAATAATCGGCTTATCGATTAGCCGAATTTAATGGAGCGTAACGGTTTCGCAGTATGTTAAACCTTTTCTCGGTAAAATTCGACAAATTGCGTTGCTCATCAACAGTGTACGCTCATGTCGGCATCCGTGCAAATGTCAGTTTGATGATTGCGCGTGCAGTGATGTCAATTAGACTGCCCCGGTATTATGTAACGTTATTAAAAATGTCGTGAGCATGGTGATATGGGTGCGGGCGCCATCTTGTTGGACTCGATTATTTTTTTAGTCGCTATCAACATTACTCTACGTTCAATTGGCGTATGTGTCATCTGCTTCCCGTACTCCGCCGTTATTACCGTTCTCTTCATCTGGCTTCTTCACGCGTGAGTAATAGGCCGTATATCGAATAGCAAAGTGTCAATATGATGTCAAATAACTAATGCATTCTACGTTATCTCACTACCAATTAGGATCTAATTATATTTCCATATTCACGCGGTGAGGAAATTATCAAATTCTCTTTGATATTTTTGTGTTATAAACAAACACTCTGCCGTCTTTCAACTCATTATTTTTCAATGATGCTACGAAATATAGGGTACACAAATACGGAAAATCTTGTCTGCTATCTGTAGAAATTGTTGTTTTTGCATTTGCTGGGAAACATCAACGGTTTAAATGAAAAAAAGAAACATTCAATTGCCGATGCTAATTTGATAAGTTTCCAAAGAGCACTTTGACTGAGTTGCGTGACGTTAAAGAGTATGCCTGACGGTTCAAGCGCGATTAATCATAAACTTTCCCTTCACTTATGTATGTGTCAAAATCGAGCTTTACAAACTTATAAAATATTCGCGCAGTAAGGAGGTATTTATTTGATCATCGTCGAGTAGATAAAGTACTTCTCCTATTCCACTTGCGGAAACGAATAAAGCATTTCCATCGAGCGCTTCAGAACGGAAGGTGAAAAAAATGAGTCCACGCCTGAGTGCTTGTCGTTGAAGCGCGTCGAAGTGAGTCCCGCTAACAAAGGGAAGACCTTTCGTAGCTTTCAAAGGAGCGTCTGGCGACGGTTGTTCTACGTTTCTGCAGTTCTCTAGATTCTATGGTTCGACAAACGCGTAGCTTTGTTGGAAACAGGGTTTGGCATGTCCAACATTTTATAGATATTCAGAGCTCCAATCATTGTGCACTCGCGGGCTGCCAGATTATCTTGCGTCAGCAACGTTGATGCTGCAGTTCGGCGAAATTGAACTCTAACGAGCACTCGGATCTGCCAATCCACTGTATTATGTTCCTACGTATTGATACCTTCATAATTCAGAAATGCTGTGGGGCCGCGACTTAATGATAATGTCGGCCCATACTTTCCAAACGAACCTATCTATGATTCCGGACACTTACAGTACCAGAAGTGCCTACTCTGTACGTCCATCATTTTGTACAGTTCTATCATATACAAGTTCAAATATTCGAGAGACCTAAATAAAGTTAGAGGAACATGTCTCACGTTTCATTCCGCGCACTTAACTGCCTGACCAACCTGCAGCTCAGCTGCACAGAAGTCAGACGGTTAACGTGAAATTGCGCGTCAATAATCTGCGATGACATTTGAACGGATCAGTCAAAGGGTTGACGGAATATTTTCGCGTGATTACTCGACAGCTCCTAATGGAAGTGAGCGATTGAGCCGGAGAGGATGACGATCTGGATCGACAAAGTGTTGCTTTCGCTGGTACTACTGCCAGGCGGACAGGGCAACCCGAGTCCGAGTGGTCTGGTCCGAAAGCGGAAGAAGCGGTGACAGTATCACAGACAATGCGCATCTCTCCTGCACCTAGAGTTTGCGCGCATATTAGTTACTCGTTAGAAGTTGATCGAGCGTTGAATAGAAGGCTAGAGTACCTCATTGCCGCTTCCACGCTGCGCTGTCGCAAGCGTGTCACCGTTTCGACCGGTGCAATCATCAGCAGTCGCTTCAGTTCATT
Source organism: Priocnemis perturbator (assembly GCA_963942575.1). Taxonomy (NCBI): domain Eukaryota; kingdom Metazoa; phylum Arthropoda; class Insecta; order Hymenoptera; family Pompilidae; genus Priocnemis; species Priocnemis perturbator. The sequence goes on along the minus strand of OZ012647.1, from coordinate 16,001,811 downwards.
AAATCGTCGTTCCGCTTCAGCATCGTCGAATCATCGTGGCCGCGAGACGATGCGCGTCGCTCGGGTAGTTAGTCCACTCATAATCGCTGGCAAATGAGCGCAGTGCACGGAACGGCCTTATCCCGTCGTTCTAGTAAGTGGTAAACACACGATATATTCATAATAGCGCCAAGTCTATGTTGTGCACGTAGTAGGTGCTCGTCCTTCACGCAATCGTCCCGTTCATTCGTCATGCTCGCGTAGTTGAGCGGCGAGTTAGCGTTCAAGTGTCGATTAGCGATCGGTCCTGAACGAGCTTGGGTGGCTGAGAAGACTTATCCGGGCACTCAACGCCTAGCATCGTTAGTATCACGTGTACGCGAATTCCATTAATGAGCGAGTAATCGAGATATTGACTTAAGCGGGCGCTCACTAATTTCAGCAACAAAGCGTATCGTAGGAACAGGGTCGGACGGAAGCGGGCGCGAGAACAGTGGCTCTCGTCGAACCGGCCACTGTACGCCAGCGTTCTCTATTGTCCCAGCGTCATCTCAAATTCACTCGTCTCCGTTCAGTCCTCTCTATCCGCAGAGCGATACTCGCCCATCGGTTCGAAATTGCAGATTTAATCATGAGGATTCGATTACCAAGGAGGGTACCCCAATTTCTTACCCCTTTTGAGGAGAGTCGCCCGACACACTCGATTGTCATTGTGGAAGGGCAGAAGACGAGATTAGGATTTAAGCGCGAGAGTGGATACGAAGCCTGAGAGGGAGGAAAGGAGGCGGGGGTGGGCGGGAGAATGAGGGAGACAGAGAAGAAAGGAATTCGTGGCAGAATGATAGGGGGAGGGTGAGAAGAAGAGAGTGGAGAAGGATAGAAAGGCATGATGAACGGTCAAACGAAGACGGAAATAGCGAGCCTGTCGCTTCTAACGATGAATAGGTGTAGGCAGAGGGTTGGCGGGTAAAGTGGGGTGGTTTTAACGTGGCAGTAGGAACATTTAGTGCCCGCTTAACCTTCTCCCACGTTCTCGAGCGAATCCTAGTTCGGACATATCATCTATGAATACGTGCCTGCGCTCTAGTAGCAATTAACGCAGTAATGACGAGGTATGAATTACTGACACGGTTTCCGAAATTCTCGACCCATTCAGAGCCTCGCTTGATACGGTCATATGACACGCTATCAGCGTGCGAGCAACGCTTTCCTCGGATACTGATTCTCGGGGAAGACGATGATGAAGGTGAAGACCCTCGAGTGAGTTTAATTCTACTGCTGTCATTCCCGCGTTGAGGGTCTTTTTTAATGAGATCTAACTGCATGTTAATTGTAAAATTCGTCGGTGAATTGGCGGGAATGACGCGAGTTGCGGTATGTTTATGAGACGACATTTTCGGGCACTTATTTGTTTATACGAGCTTAACGACACCTTTTAACTATGTCTAATCTAATGCGATGTCTTAAAAAATACGACAGATGAACAGTCGAAACAAATTCCAAACAAGAGTTCTACGATGAAGTTAGGGGGTGGTTTCTGTACCTGTTTCTTGTTTAACATCATTCGAATGTTTGCCCTCTGGTGGAAACACGGTGCGTCCTTTGGCCTCTGTTCGAATTGAACATCGTTCTTACCCTCCCGAGTCGGTAATACAGAAATCTGGTCGACGGTATCGAGATACCCACCGATTTCCGAAACCGTCGCTAGCGCCACATGTGACCAGAGTTTTCACTCCCTAGCACTACGGCAGCTGTCCACTGGATGGCGTTCCGGCAGATTTCTCTCTAACGACTGCAAAACGTCACGCACCCACCCTTTTCCGTTAACGAATACGATTCTATCCGAATTATTTCGAACTTTTGACAGATATGATGCAAAATCGTTCCGCATCGGCTCAAAGTGCCCTCATCCCGGTAAAATCACGAATTCGCTCGCTGCCTATATTTCAAATCGTTCTCGATGGACCTTCGTAATGACCTTGCACACGGCAGTATAGAGTTAAGCCTCGCATTGGAGGCGACATATGAGACGAACGTTATGAGTTCAACCACGCTAATCGATTGGTGCTTATCGCGTGTGTGGCTTCTTTAACACTTGACACAGCCCTCTGTCGTGTGTCAATGCTAACCCGTTATCGGGCAAGCGGGTGGAATGGGCAGGGACCGTCAATCGCAAGACGTGGGAGGTTTTAGAACGGGTTACGCTGGAAGTCCTTAAATGGCTTACGCGTATCGTTATCTGGGCCGGGACACTCCTGCCGAGGTTACGGGCGGCGCATATCCAGATTTACTCGATTAGGCTGGATCAAACGATATTACGCCAAGTTGCGTTGCGGAATTACCGCCACGCGTTAGTTGAGGTCGAACCGATGGTACACCCTAACCGCTCATCAGGGCCTAAAATTAGAAGTGGCCCGCCAGGGATGGATGCGTCCTGATTCCATTATTAATCCGCTTACAACGACTCGTTGATCGTTGGCACCGATCTGCCCTCGAGCGGCCGCCCATGGACGCGGCTGTCCTTTCGCGCTTTCAAAATGAGCAGAGAAAGAGAGAGAGAAAGAAAGAAAGACAGAGCGTCTTGGCCGTTATCACGGCCCGATTGGCCTCGTGCAATTGGATATCCTGCGATTCGTTAATCGCGCGGAATCGTCGGCATGGTCAATTCCGAGGCGGCCGATTTCTTGCGCCACCCTGCCGGCGACGGAGAGGCGCGTCGCGTGAGGGCGTCGGGGGTGCGGCATGGAATTAGAAAATAGAGCTCGTCCGAAATGACGAGGCTGGTCCCGCGGCGGTCGGGATCAGTACGCGCGCGGTTCCTCGAAGCGCTTCGACGTGATAATCGTAAAATCGACGTGCACCGGCGGCGCGCGTCAACAATATCGACCGAGGCACGTAGGGAAATTCGCTGAATTGGGAGTGCCAGCCGGAGGAAGGATGGATATCGAAATGCAGCCGTGCCGCTCGATATCATCGTCGTCGATTCTCCGCGCGCCAAGTTATCGCTTCGCTTCCGTTCCGCGCGCGAGAGAGAGCGGGCTGGATATCGTAATAAATGACCGGGCAAAATTTTCGGCCCCGAAGCGCGCGCGCGGCAGCCTGCCGCACGTCGATCGCTCGCGGTTACCCGGCGATCTTATTTTTTGGCAAGGTTACAAGTGGCACTCGATTCGAGGGAGGCGGACAGGATGGGCGGAAGAGGGCAATCGTGCCTCTCGATTTGAGAGCCTCTGCCGTTGCAGCAATTTTATACGGCGAAAACAAACAATCTTGAGACCATCCTCGGGGACGTCATTTACTACGCATCACTTCCCTCGTTTGCCTCCCTGTAGGCCTGTAGCCGGTGCCGTCGTTCCCTGCCCCCCCCTCCAATTATGAATACGCGTAGCCAAAACCAACGGAACGCGAGCAAGAAAGGGGCCGAAACTTGTCCGGTGAAATATTCAGGGTGCGATTCGTTCGGCGAAGTTCAGCGCTCGCGAAACACTCGCGATATGAATCATTAGCGGCCTTCCGCCTAATGACTAGTGTTCCCCCGTCCCTGTACCGGTTTCGCGGCGAACTTTCGGGATGCAGCGCGGCCGGACTTGGCGGCGAATTTCGCGACACATGATTTCGGAATCGACTTATCGCCGCGCCATTTGTCCCCCGGCCGTTTTGTCAGTTATACGTACTCTCTCGGCGAGCATTTTTGACACTTTTATAGCTCTTTGCGCGAGAGGCTAAACGATGTCGTTTCTAACGTACACCCGGAGGAGGAACCATTTTGGACCTGCCCCATTCCGGCAGTGCGATTTCCGCCTCCCTCCATTCATCCCCATTACTCTTCCCTTCCTATGTACCGTCCCCTCCCCCCCTTTTCTCTATCTCGCTCGTACTCTCTCTCTCTCTCTCTCTCTTCCTCGACTATTCCCTCACTCGGTTACTATTCTCGCAAAGTGACTATCTCGCAGTCGGTTGCTTGATCTAGTCATGCAGACGCGGCGAGAGTGAGGGCAATCCTCAAAGGGCACGTCGACGAAAAAAGGGAAGAATCTCGAAATTCATGTCGGGATAATACTCGCACGCCTAATCCGCGCGATAGTCGTAGTCGACGTCGACGTCGTCGTCGGCGTGTGCGGGTGGATATCGACTTCGACGGCGAAGCCCACGCACGAGCAGCAGCAGAAACGGCGGGAGGGAGGAGGTAGCGGAGTCGGAGGAGGAGAAGCAGGAGGAGGAGGAGGAGGCGGATTCTACCCTGCCGTTGATACACGCACACACACACACACAGAGCGGCGCGTTCGACTGTGAACACATGTTCTCGCCCGCGCTCGTACGTTCACTCGCTCACACCGAGGCGTCGGCGTATAAACAGAGCGCGGTCCGCGCACACGAATGAGAGGGAGACACGAGTGGCACGGACGCGACCGACACACATTGCGCGGGCAACGAAACCCCACCTTCAACCCACAGCTCCTCTCCTCTCGGAAGGGTAGTTTGGTGGGAGGAGATGAGGCGAGGATCGCGGGGGCGGAGGGTGAAAGAGGGCAAGAGGGCAAGAGAGAGGGTTGTTGCAGCGCCAGTGGCGCCACCGTGCTACTCCGCGGCGGTTCTACGTACCAGTCCCTCCGGCACCAGCACTGTACCTTTACCGCCCTATCCCACCAGATCCGTGCCTCGTACTCGTCTCTCTCCGTCCGTCCGTCCGTGTTTTTCCCCGCGTACTACGCAACGACGCACACCTCTTTCCAGTCTTTCCTCTCTGACAGAGGCGCGGGACCGTCCTTAGGAAGCACACCCCTCTCTCTCACTCTCGCCGCCACCTAAACGCTCCGCTTCCATCCTTTTCTACTTTTCCCTGCTCCCTCCGCTCGCGCTCTATGTTTCCCGTTTCCCATCCGATCCCTTTTCCTCTTCCTGTTCCTTTTCCACCTTCGCTTTCCCCGGCACACTGCTTCGTTCCGCCGGCTTCGAGACTCCTCGTATCCCTTTCTCTCTGCTCCGCTTTCGCGTCCGCGTATTCACTCGGCTCTGCCGTCCTCGCGCCGCCGCTGCCGCCGCTGCCGCCGCCGCCGCCGCCGTCGCCGCCGCCGCCGCCGCCGCCGCGGCCGTGCGATCGTCCTGCTCTGACGGCTCGTCGCTCCTCGGCGCTCCCGCTACGATTCTGAAAACGGTACTCGAAAACTCGCGCTAACTCGCGCGGACGATCCCCGCCGCGAAGGTCGAGACGCGCGCGCGTTCGCCCTCCCGCCCTCTTTCGCTCGCTCACTCACCCTCTCTCCGTCTCGCGCGCTCGTTTTCTCACTCTCTCCGGCCCTCCCGCCTCACTCCGTTTTCGCTCTCGTGTGTGTCCCAAAAGCACCGCTACCATTTACTGGTGGTGGTCGTCCGTCGGTCGGACCTCCCGCTTGGACCCGCCTGACTTCTCTCGCGGCACGATTGCGACCAAGACGAAGACGACGACGACGACGACGACGACGACGACGACGACGACAGTTGTATTCGCGGTAATGACAACGACCACGACGACGTCCTGAAACGATATGAGAGAACGAAGCTGCGACCTCGTGGAACGTGCGAAAGATCTCGGTGTCACGGTTACGAGGAACGTGCGAAGGATCGCGAGAGCGTGTGTGCAATAACCAGTGGCTCCGGTGCGTGTGACAGTGGTGCTGCCTCTGCCTCTTCTCGGCGGTGGTGGAGGTGGCGGCGGCAGTGGCGGAGGTTGTTATCTGCTAGTGGTGGTGGATGGTGCGTCGGTGGTGGTAGTGGTGAACACGCTAGTACGTCACAGTAAGTGCTTTTTGCAACCCGGGTGCTAACACGGTGACTATGAGACTAGACCAGCTGAGTGCCCGTTGATCGGGCTGGACAGATACACACACGCACGTACGTCGAAGGGGGTTCGTTGGTGGTTGTAGTCGCAACATGCGGGAAGGTACAATAGTGCGAGCCGCCACGGCGATCTGCTGGGCCATCGCCAGTTAGCCACTGTACTTTTCTATCTCTATCTATCTATCTGTCTGTCTGTTCGTTCAGTCTGCCTAGTTTTCATATACGTTCTCTTACTTTCCGATTTTCTCTTTTCAACGTCCACTTTATCGTACTTTGCCTCTAGCTAGAGACTCCCGGGCGGCTGTACGCTCGTCTTTCTTTCAACCACTTCTCACCGTCTTTCTCTCGTTTGTCGATTTCGCTACTTTCACACTTAACCCCCTCTCAAACTTTCTTTCGCTTCTCTCTCTCTCTCTCTCTCTCTCTCTCTGTCTCTCTCTCTCCCCCGGTTTTCTTTCGTCCGTTTCGGCTCTTCTTTTTCCACTCTTTTTCTCTCTTTGTCTCTGTCTGTCTTCTGTCGTCCATTTAGTTACGTATCTATAGCTCTATTCTGTCACCGCATGCCAAACTAGAGGACTCACCGCTCCGGACTGCCCTCCCTGCGAAAAAGCGACAAAGCGGCCGCCTCCATGCAACATGCAGATGATCCTGGTTGCTGGCGGGTGAGTCCATCATACTCTCCCACGGTCATACAGATACACGTCGTCTAGCGCGTACGAGCAGACCGTAGGAAATAATACATACATACACACGTTACAGACACAGGTACCATACCCGCTCAGTCGGTCACACCGTTGGCTCTTTTCTGTTCCTTCCTCCCACTCATTCATCCGATCCTTCCGTCTACTCGTCCCTCTCGCCTTCTCATTCAGCCACCCCATTGCTCGACTTCTCTCTCAACTCTTCCTGCTTTTCACCAGTGCCCGCCGATCGTATCGTTCGCGCTAAACGCCGAAACGCATTCGCCGTGCTCCAAGTGCGCAACGATACCAGTATTGCGTAACGCGCGTGGAGAAGGGCTGGCGGCGTACGCGGCGATTGATTTAAAGTCGGGACGCTAATTATCGCGCCGCTTTAACTCCACCATGCGCAAGGCCAGCGCCGTAAACGCCATGGTGTCGGCTGTCGCGCACGTCTTTTAAAACCCCAAATGCCGAGGCGGCGACGAACTTTTTTTTTTTTCTTTCTTTCTCTCTCTCTTTCTATCCTCCTCGCAATCCCGTGCCACGTGATGCCCCAGAGAGAAACGGGGTCACGGATGTTAGAGAGACGGAGCGGGGGCTAGGAAATGGGAAATGACTGGATGGTAAGAAATTGTTCTACGCGAATTTATTCGACTCTAACGATCGCGCGGGGGAGTAATTAATTTCTCAAGAACGTGGATCTGCTCGCGTCCCATATACGCGTGCGCCCCGCCGGGCGTCATGTGTCAGAGGATTGGTATAAGTGAGCCAGTAAGAGATCCTCGATAGTGCATTGGGTAACAATGCTGAATTTAGACGTCCAACTGTGCCTTCCAATATATTTACATGGACTTGAGCTAGTCCGCACACACCTGGTTCATTGACGAAGCCGTTCTATACGTTTCCTATGTTCTGTATGTTTCTCTCTCTCTCTCTCTCTCTCTCTCTCTCTCTTTCTCGATACGACCCCCTTCTGCTTTCTCACAATCTCAGTCCCCTTTCATTTTATTCCGCGCCCTTGCCTCTGTCTGTTCCATTCGCCTTCTCTCACTGTTCGGAATGCAAGCTTCGGTGCCAAGATGAGCTACGAACACGTTCTTGGCGAATGCAGTAGTACCAGTGAACGTAAATCGCCGGATGTCGTTTATTCGAGAAACAGAGCCTGTTGCCACGAACACAGTGTCTCTCGACGTGACTGCCTCCTCCTGCTTCTATCCCTTATATCAGCTAGCTTGTTGTCAGTGTGGTTTCTCGCGAAAGTCCCCTTTGCGATCGCGCGATCGACTTCGACTATATTGGAGATCAGATTTCGTCCACAGAATATTAGGTGCGCATTATTCGATTTCGCTGACGCGAGATACTCTGTCAACTTTTCGTTTTCATACTAAGTTTAGTTTTCATGCGTTCTTTTTCTACTCATTGAGAGACCTACGTTGGATATTAAATTTGTACAGTAAACCCTAATTTCATGTACTTATCCCGAAATTATGAAATATATGTAAATAAGCGCGTGACGGTGCTAGAGTGCATCGACCACTTGATACACACATTCTACGTTATAAAACCCGTGTTTACATTGTGCACGTACGGGAGGACGTGAAGCATAGGGGATGAGGGTGGGAAGGCGAAGACGGCCGAATCGGAAATCGTAGACAGCCGCTCGCGGCATGGTTGACATTATCCAACCCAGGCATTGTACATCGCGCGATGTTATCGTCGTCCGTAATCGCCTCGGGGCGAACGCGCGATAAGCTTGATCGGCTCGTTTGTCGTTCGCACACGTAACGTCCCGTGAAAGAAGCCAACAATGGCTGTCTCGATCGCGACTTGATTAAACTGTACGAAATTATGCACGCTTCCTGTGCACGCGCGTGCACACACACACACGGCAAGCGGCATAGTTGATGTTGCAGGAGCGGACCCTCGCGAACGATAATGGACGTTATTATATGCGGCACGCGACGTAATTGACTCGAATATAATATTCCGCAATACACAGCGACAGTCTGCGGATCGCCGTCATCGTCCACGTAGCCGTAGCCGGTGTCGTAGTCGTGACTAATTTGCCTATCCTGATATTCAAGTTTCTGTAGCCTCGAGCTACCTCGAGCTAGCGCACTCGTTTAGTATTGTACGGACATACGTGTACGCTCGTGTATGCATGCAGAAATGCGGCTGTATTCTGAGGCAAGGACGTGGCTACAGGACTGGTATCGTGACGCATGTCGGGGAAAACGAGAGAGCCCGTTCATCAGTGCGACAGCACACAGCCCCGGGTCTTCCTGCCGGAAGATTCTTTTCCTAGTCTGCCTTGCCGATGTTGTGACAGCCGTAGCCGTCGTGCATAAGCAAAGCTCACGAGATCATCTGGGCCGGCATTAAATTCAATGTCGTCGTCGTCGTATGCACGTGATACGGACTGTGCACACGCTTGTTATGCAATATTTCCCGTAAGCGAGAGTTCTTGCCTGACGAGGCATCGCGATCAGCCCTCTTCGATCAGCGTTATGCGCGCGCACGTACTTAATCTTCGCAACTTCGTCATTTTCCTAGGCTTACGAAACTAATGCTCCCGCTGTCCGTTCAGCACTCGGCCGCAAACTGCCGTTTTCATGGACTTCGGGAGACCGTTGTGCGGCGCGAAACCTCTTAAATTCATGACCAATATCTCGGTACGTGTCGAACGACGTCGCTCGTGTCGACCGAAGCAACCCGCGGAAATAAATAACGGGGGGTAAATTTTAAAAATCCGCCAACATTACTCCGATCCTCCGGCCGCGCAGCAATGCGGGCCTGCGAAGAGGGCCAGACGCTTGCCGACGAATTACGGCAGGCGATGTTAATAAATTTTCACTTTCCACCCCCGTCGCGTGAATGGAGAAACTCTGCCAATGACTTCCACCTGGCGGGAGCGCTCTCGGGCGAGCGCGTGCGCGCTGGATGTATACGCGACGCATATGCAGATGGCCAGCGTGCGTGACGAGTGCGTGTGGCGCGTTACGCGCGAGTGCACGCAACGCGAAAGTATCGAACTGACGGATGGAGTTCTTTGTTTTTGCGCCGTGCGCGCACGGCAATTGGCGCGAGATGAAACAGGGGGACGAAATTGTGTGTCCCGGCCGCGGCCGCGGCCGCAATGCTTGTATAATCTTGTTTCATCTTGTTTCGTGCCAGCACGCTTAGCATCGCTTCCGTTCTATGCTTGTGTGCCCGTCACGATGGTCAGCCGCGACAGGCTGCTGAAACTTCATGTGCATCGATTCATCCTCTCCCTCGATGTTGCTTGTTCACCTGGCGCATATGTTCAGCGTACACAGGACACTTACACGAGGGAATTCGTAAGAACGGCTTTGCGGGCGACCGCTGTTTGCCACGCGTGCGTGCACGGATCGTCTTTAGCGTGTGCTTTGAATGTCCACGCCGCTTGATGGATCATTTTGTGGCGCCTGAAGTCGGCCGAGCGCTTGCAATATGATAATCGTAGGTGGATTAACGTTCGTCAACGTGCTTTCGTCACGAAAATATGCCCAGGTGGGTGTGCACGTAGGTATCTACTGGCGATGTTGTGAAGCGCGGAGCAGAGACATAATGAAGCGCGTAATTATGAGAAAATTATGGATGCCGAGGACGTGTCGCAGTGTGATGAAATACTCGGTTCCTTTATTTTCTCCTTTAATTCAGTCTACCTTGGTAACCTGCATGAATGCGTTATTGCTTAATTCCAAGTCAGGCCTTTTACACCTTCTAACCCTGTGCAAGAGCGAATTGTGTGGAATTACTTGTTAACATTCGTTGCCTGTACTTGGAACTCTTGTGGCTACGGTCACACTGACCTTTGCCAATATCTCTGGTCAAGCGAAGTTCACCGTTAGGTTATAGTTTATAGTTTATAACGCCAATGTTTTTCAAACTCTGCATTCTTCATGCTCACATTAAATAGTTAACGAAAAAAATCAACGAAAACGTTTACCAATGTTAACACACGTTGCATAAGAATGATCAGGAAATGTGCTTGATCGATGTTGGTGTCAGTGTTTATTACAATCAATTGCATGAAACGATGGGGCAAACTTGACAAGACACCAATTAAAACTTTATGCATTCATTTGAATCTTAAGATGGCGATGGTGTTTAAACTTTTTGCTTTATTGGAATTTTTCTTGCCAAAAAATAGCGTATCCGTTTGTTCTCTAATCCTACTGAATTTAGGAATATGTACTTCTGCGATTGGTTAAAGAAAAGATTGATAGATATCGACAACATTTTAAGAGAATGCTAACAACAGACGTGTACGCATATTTCGAAATACGTCAGCATCTTGCTGTGGACACTGCGCAATTCGCGATCGACTGGTCGCAAGCGATTTAAAAACAATAAGACCAGGAGGGAAACGTTATTGGCTCATATGCAGACAGAGCGATAATGCGATTCAGTTAAAGATTTGACCTACTTTGCGTCGAAGCTCCGTAGATCGCGAACAACAGAATTTAAGAATATTAAGAGACGAGTAGTTAAAAGCTACTTGACCGTGCATAAGCAGAGCGATAACGCTACCAGATTTTAAATTTGTCCAACTTCGCGTCGATACTTTACATCTGGCTACCAATTAACAATGAGAGGATTACGCAACTACAACTGAGTAAGTCATTCTTTTTCCGATTGAAAACAGCTCGTTTTCTCTCTTCCACGCGTACACAGCCCGTTTGCCACCAAAATACAATCCAGTCGAACCTGTCTCTCAAATTGGAGTACTTCACGAAATCCGAAGCCTTCGAATCGCATCTACGTAATTAACGTACTGATGTAATTGTTTCCCTCTATAACCGTTATCTATTTCAATGGAGAAGAACGTGCAAGACAGTTCGATCGTTCAAGCTTGCTTTCGTTGCGTCCGATGTTCTTTTGAGATTTTCCAGCATAAGGTACCCTCGTAAAATGACAAATTGGCCAAGACGCTTTGCGAGGCAGAAAAAGCGGACGCTCGCGTCTGTCAGGCCGTTTTGTCAAGATTCCCGAGATATACATGAGTGGCGAGTGCCTTGGACTGGATCGATCGTTTCCAACGATCGACCAAACCACCGTGACCGAGGTTGTTGTCCGCTAGAAACTACTGTCCCGGGGGTCGAATGAGGAAACTTGCACTAGTGATTCACTTCCGCGGCCTCCGTACTGACGTCACGTCTTTGAAATAGGTCTGGCCAATCAGCAGAGACACACACAACGTGCAAGAACGCAAATATATACGCGCATACACGTACGTGCAAGATATTTCTACAATCTGCTATGCAACATCGCTACACGGCGCGAAGTTCATGGGATGGAGTGTCTGACTCATGTTACATGATCACTTTTCTTTCGGCGGATATGAAGAATGGTTCCGTTCAGAGAGAGAAATATCGTGGATCGCGAGACAGTTTTACGGACCGGAGATTTCGATGGTTGAAAATAGTGTCAGAGACCTAGCAGATATCTTCATTGAACCGGTTGATATTAAAATTCATACGTGGCTAATTGTAAGTTAAATTATCGTAAACGTGATCACGAAGACATTTGTCATCGCGAAAGATTCTCGAGTGTTGAATATTTTTGCGACTGTCGTTGATAATAACGTTTAATTCTTACCGATACTTCGGTTCATAGTATAATGATTCCGTGAAGATAACGTCGATGGCTGTGCACCAAGAGAAATATCCTATTTTATTTAACAACATGAGCCCCACTCTAAAAACTTTAAAGACACGACCTTGAAAAAAAACTTCCACCAATCGCTGCGCCTCCAACCTTGAAACGAACGATTTCTCCAGTCAGCGTTCTTCTACATCATAACAATTATTATAGACATTTGAATCGTGCAATTCACACGCCTCACCCTACACGACCGATGCGCGCGTGGATCGTGAGAAATGATTATCCGACTCCGCATGCTTCTAACGACTTTCAGCGAATCGCATGAACTAACAGTTCTGTCGAAAGTCATATTAAGCATTGAAGCATCCCGTCCGCGAGGGCTTCGTGACTGAACTTGCCCTGCGGTTCGATCCTGGTGACTCATTTTACTGCATGATGAGCCTAAAGCCGACTGCTAATGATGTCGCGAACGTTTCAGGTGCGGGATCTTCGTTCACGACAGAAGCTACGTGCGTCGAAGTGTCGATCAAAAAGGTGGCATTTAGACTTCTATTAAGAAGACGCTTCCTCGAACTCTATCGGAGCGCGTTGTCTTGCATACACATCATGATCGAGGGATTCGCTCGGATATTTCACACACAGACGCACACGAAGGCACAAAGCTTGGCGTGGTTTATTTCGGGAAAGTTTAATTACAGCGGCGGGCATAAAGTTATAATTATCCTTAAAAGTTCCATCGACGATCCATTATTACGATAATTAGGGACTCCCCAGAGTCGGCTGATTTGTAAGTGACGTGCGATGTTTCAAGTGAGGTCTCGAAACAAAAGTCCCGGTCGTCGTTAGTCGCTTTGAGGATAAAGTACTCAAAGGCAGATGTTAGGGGTAGATAAAAAGTGCTGTTGATTTCAAGTTCATCGCAATTTTGTTTGTTCTGTATTCTTACGGGCACACATCTGTTCTGATTCTCTATTCGATTCTAAGCATAACGTTGCAATGAATTTTAATTTTCGCGTGAAAAGGCGGGCAACTTAATTAGTTCTCCAAAGATTTGAAACTTTCAAAGTAATGAAAAAGGTGTATCGAAAAAAGGCTATGAAAAATTATAAACAAACTGATTTCATTAACGCTCTTCTCTGTTAAATGAAATTCTTTTTTGCCGAGCAATTTCAACTTTCTTTTAAAAAAATATTGCTACTCGTGTTTCTCCTATCTCTTTGGTGACGACATCAGGCGTAGCTGTACATATATATATATTTGTGCATGTTATTGTTTCACAATAATTTGATTATTTTCCCTCAATCCCTTTTCCATTTTCTGCATTCCCTTATACCCTGCAAAGCGTAATAGTCACGTATTGCTGATCCGTATCAAAGTGCACTCCATCGAGCAACTGTAACTTCATAAAACTGCTATCCCTAATGGAACAAGATTTCCAATAACAAATACTCCGCCTTGCGACGGTACAGCTTGCGTCTCAGCACGAATAATCCTTCGATGATCCGCATCAGTAGACCTGATCGGCACGCCGGACAGGCAGTCCGCGAAATGATTGACCAGAACCACTTACACACCAGAATGCCCTCATCTCACCGTTCCTCCAACGATATCCGAGAAATTCTCGTAAACGACAATCTCGAAATCGCATCGCGTAACCAACAACGACATTTCTCCCAATTCTTCCGCGCTCGCCCACATGTCATCTTTTCCATGCCACGTTATTACACTCGCGACGCCCGGCGCAGCAGCCCGATCGCAATTCTCTTCTCTCCGCGGAGAAAAAGGGTGGCCGGGGGGCCCCTCTTTGGCCGTCCGCTTTGCCGCGAAACAATATGTGCACGCGTAATTGTTTTGGAAACTCCGAGCGAGGCGCTCCTCCACTTTTCCTCGATCCTCGATTGTCCTCGCGGAGTGGTACTCGGAGACAATGGTCTCTTTCACGCGTTCTAACGTGAGGTTAAGCATAGACCGGGTACCCGGTACCGGGTGCGGGACGCGAGCGTGTAGTACGCGCATATATCTGTGCACACGAGTGTCGTGTCTGTCTCTGCTCGCTGCTTGCGCGCGCGCGCGCGTTCACCCGCCCCCGTGCATATATGCGCGCCGAAGGTGAGTGTGGGTGGGGCAGAGGCAGAGACAGAAATGCGGCTCGCCGAGTAGCGTCAGCTCATAGTTTCGCGACGAACGTACGATTGACCTCCCGCGCCGTATCTTGCCGCAGCCTTTTGCCGCGTCGACTGCATGCGAGGCACATCGGCGATTGATGTTCCGCCCGACTCCCGCCGTCGTATAGACGTCATTTTTATGCCCGCCTACGAATTTGCGCCGCCAGACGTATCGACATTGTAATTCCGCGTTCCGTACGCGCTGCCGGTAGATGTGACATGAATTTTGATAGTAGCAAGCAGTGAACTCGACGCACGGCGCGGGGAGGTAGGGGGTAAGAATTGAAGTACGATGCGTAAGTGGGAATGATGCAGAATTTTGAAGGATTAGGAAAGTAGGAAGTATTATCTGCGAAGCGATGAAGACAAGGAGACGAGGACGGTTGAATGAAATAGTTCTTTATTTCACCATCGACGCCGTCCGGTGAAATGTGGCGCGACCGATAGGCACCTGTACACATTATCATGTGCTTCCGCATGCACGTGAGTTATAGTTAACCGTGTTGGCGATGCAGCACGAGTCGCGAAGCCCGAAAGGCCAATTACAAAACGGCTGCACTTAAATCGATCGGACGGTGCCGCTGGCCGCAATCTCTCAAAGCGTCCCGTGCGATCGTCAGATCAGAGATTCCTCGGTTAGCAAGCAGCCATCCATTCGAAGAAATTACTCGGCCGTCGAGCCATCGGCTTCCTTTTTTTGCGGATTTAACACGGACCGCGGATGTGTGTAAGCCTGAACAGATTACCCTCCTAGGTTTCCGAGACGATTTGAAATCCAATGAAGTTGAGGCGATTCGGATCTACTCACAAATCCGCGGAAAGTTGATGCGATCGTCCTTTCATCGTAATACAGAACGGATTTGCCGGTGGAACTGATTGTGCGTTTCTGACTGTCGCGCGATAAGGTTTAAGGTATTATTCTTCAGGATTCGTGGTTCGTTTCGTAAGATTTGTCATTTCGCTTCGGGTTATGGCGACGCAAAGGGAATGCGAAGTTGGTTAATTCGATCGAATTTGTGTACACATGTTGAATATGTAGTTCGACGACTCCTGGTGACGGAGAGCCATAAAGTCGGCCGGTATTGTCGTCCAAACACGGAAGTTCGAATATCCATCTGACATACATATGTAGATGTAAGAAAGTACCGCAATTCAGCCACGTTTCGGCAAGACGAACGCCACGAAATGTGTGTCAACGCGTTATTTCCTGCCGCTATCAAGATTCCTATGATGGATCGTCGTGGATGGAGATGAAAGTTCTTGGGGGGTGTAAGCGTATGTGTTTGTGTATACTCGGGCACACAAAGGGCGGGCACTGTAAGTTGGTCTTATACGCCGCGACATTTCCTCGATGCAGGCCGCAAAGAGCGTCGAAATTGAAACGATTGCGCCGACAATCAACGTGATGCAAGACTATCGTCAATCGATAGCTCCGACAGAACTCGATTTTCACAGAGTTCCGTCGAGGAATTGACGCAATCACAAGCAGGACGATGCTCATCTATCAGCAACATCTTCCTTTATTCCTTACTCAGATCGTGTTTGACAAATATAATAATATAAAACTGAACGTACACTAGGTACTCCGTTGCTCGTTTAACGGCGCCGACAATTTACATGCCAATCTGACCGATCAAAGTGTGTACAAAGTTTCCAACATATTCCACACCCAGCCTCGTGCAGTCCGTACAGATTCTCATGCGCTGCTCCGTATCTGCGAAATTCATTTACGCCGGACAAACGGACTTGCAGCATTCCGCGCGTACATTCGTTCTGCATTATGTCGCGCTGCATGCCAGAACCATTTTCGTCGCTGATTCGACGATGTGTCAGCGGGCCGCAGTCGAAATGGAGCTTCGGAGGACTTGCCTGCGCGCGACAAATCGAGATCTTGTCCTCGAGTTTCGTTGCTATCCCGGGGGCGCTGAAACTGCCCCAACTTTGGCAATTTCGCTTCTATTTACGGTGATTTACGCGGCATCCTTTCCGCGTCTTATGCTTCCGCGTCTGCGCATCATCGAAGTTCAGTGGGCGGCTGTGGCGGTGTCCTAAATCGGAGCATGCGATGCTGCTTTTTGGGCACGTCCCTTTCAAGGTCGCGCGATCGATTCAATTTGGAAACGAGAATTTCCTCGACGTCATAAATGAAACGCGTCATATCCAGCTTGAATTTTACTATCTGCGCATATTGCGAATCCTATTATCGTCCGTTTCCTGTAGGTTCGTTATTAGCGTCGACATATGAATACTGCAATTACCTAAACGCCAGTGCACAAGATATTTTTATCGGTTCGAACGTAATTGTAGTCTTTAAAATTGTACTGTTTCGTAGCAATGCGCAGATTGAATTTTCCAGTTTTACTCTAACGACTTTCGTTAACGTGTCAGTCGTCCCAATATTTTGTGGTAACACTCTACATTACTTACAGTAAGTGTTTGTTAGCAAAATTCTACAAGTTTGCGGATGCGAGTGTACTTCGGATCGACTGAAACGAAAATATTTGTCCATATGCACTATTTCCTATGTCGCGAAAAAAACATTTGAGAATATTGAAAGGCATTGGGTAACATAACATGGATAAAATTCTTCGTAAATCTCAGTCCGTAAATATTTTTGATTGAGTTACATGGACACAAATGTTCAGCACAATTGACGTGGTTGTATTTTTTACACCGATCCCAATTTGGTCTCGGTTGTTGCCAAAAGAGAACGCTCACATAGAAAGTTTACATTATCTACAAGCGATGCTTAATACAGCCCTATTGACGTAACTGATGCATTTACATGTTTGTATTGCAAACAAGTTAATATTAAATTTTCTACCTCAATAAGCATTGCTTCTATTCAGTGCCACGATTTTACTGTATTTGCTTTTAATAAACCGCGCAGAATCCAAGACAAAGGAAGACATGGTCGTTAGTTGTTCTTGTATTGTCATGTATCATCATACTCTGTGCGCGGTCTTCTGAATTATTCAGCTTTTGCACGTACGACACTGGTTGTACTACGTCATCGTATTATTATCTACTAAACTATAATTATTCCGTCGCTATTTCATTATCGTAGATCATCCGTCTTGCATTTGTCCATTAGAATTTCTAGATATCACATTGCTTCCACTTCGAAGTAGTATTTCATTTCATTTCTTTAAAAGACATATTTAAAGCCCCAAAAATGACGCCACGACCAAAGCAACACATTCGGAGTGCGGATCGTTTACGTCTGCCGGGTGCGAAGGCTTTACAAAAATAGTCTCTACAGTCTTTCACCAAAAAAACTTCTTGCTCTCGAGACTTCGCAAGAAAAACATTTACTATGTAGGTCACCTAACGTGGCTGAGTACTTGATCCGAATGTTGGGATTCTTTCATTATTCTTGCAAGTCGAAACGATTTCCTCCCTTAAATTCAATGATTCCAGAACGCAATTAATAATTCACGAGACATCCCATTTAATTCTTCTCGCGCGCCCAGTTTCCATCCACTCTCGTCTCTCGTTGCTTCCATTTTTTGTTAGACGAGAGGTACGTACATACGTGTGGTCGTTAAAAAGGAACTCGTTAGATGTTTTGACGGCCGCGGGCGGACAATTTAATCATTGATCGAGAGTATCGGCCTACTTTCCACTCCCATAATTATTTCCAGCACATTCCCCGAGGGAGCCATCCCAGAGAAAGAATAACTATTTCCTTTTTCTTCTCCTGCTCGTTTCCGCGGATGTCGGCGCATTATTTACTTTATTACGTGTTCCATCCCTCACCCTTTCCCTCTTTCTCCCATTCTGTGTCCCCCGTTCATCCTTTTTACATTTTCCTGTCTACATCGTTTGTTCCTCCGCTCCTCTCCGCACGATCGCGTCAATTCATCGGAGTTTCATTAAGGGTCTATGAATCTGATATCGATTTTTCCAAGTGTTCGGAGTGAAGACTGCCGAAACCGTGCCAAACTCATTGAAATATTCTATGAAGATGCCATTTCCGATATTGGTACTGTTTCTTTTTCTTCCTACCGCCTATCTGATATTTTCCAAACGACTCATATGGTATCCGCGATTAATCACGTGATTAGTGAGCGCAGCATTCGCAATCGTTATCTTCGAAAGTAATTATAACTCTGAAAATGTTCGTGCTCACGGGTGCTTCATCGGAAAAACTCACATCATTATTGCCTATACGACCTTGTATTCCTATTCAGATGCATTACGATTTCTCGCGACGTTACGATTCGTCACGTTCGGACTTTCTGCGTGGAATCTGGAAGACAGACAAAACGAACTTTTCATCATCTTATCCGCAAGCGTGTTGAAAATCATGCGGCGGAGAAACAGAAAAATGTACTAGTTCCGACGTTCTCGCCGACCTTTTCGTACCGACATTCTCATTCTGACATTTCGTCCGCACAACGACATTGCTCTGCGTTTCGTCCGACTGCGACGCTCGTAAATAGTTGAATTTCTTTCAAAATCTTTTTATTATTTGACGGATCATCGAGAGACACACGAGTTTCTTTAGACTGCTATTATTAATCCATAATCAAGCACGTTTACCCTAGGCTGTCGACGTGCGGGCAGATCGGTCTTGAGCTTGCTCAACTATTCTCAGCCACGCAGGGCTAACTCTCCGTACGCGGCAGCATCTTCGCACGACATTGCCGTGCCCGGATTCAATTACCCACGGCCATGTGTCGCGTTGCGGATCTGTTTGCCGCGAAGGATAGTTGCGAAACTCATCTACATACGTCGAATAACGAATTCCCGCTCTTTTTTCTCTTTCCACGAAATTCACCGTCGCCCACCGACCGCTATTCCTGTCGGTCGAGTCTCGCGGCTTAAAAGGCGAGGGCAAAGACGAAGTTTTGACGTTTGATCGTCAGAGGGACGAGAGCTCGGCTAAATCCGTATCCGAGTAATTCCTGTGAATGAAATTGCATCTCCTTTGACTCCGGTAAGAATGAATAAGTTAAAAGTACTTGTCCGAGCCTGGGAGTGTGTAATGCGTGCCGTGACTTACGGATAGTAGTTAAAAGTAATGGTATATCTTGTATAGCGATGCATTCTGCGATGTGTTCACAGAGAGAGGCGTTTTTACGTCTCGGAAACGAGACAAAGTGAACTACTGTCATGTTGACAGATTGAATTTGTGGATGAAAGGTGCGTTCAACGGTGCTGGAGTAAAGAGAATGGAGACCGTACGATTCACTTTCGCTTACATTACGTTTGAT
The DNA here is from genome assembly GCA_963942575.1 of Priocnemis perturbator. Taxonomy (NCBI): domain Eukaryota; kingdom Metazoa; phylum Arthropoda; class Insecta; order Hymenoptera; family Pompilidae; genus Priocnemis; species Priocnemis perturbator. Next base: position 15,982,320 of record OZ012647.1, on the reverse strand, counting down.
TTTACTCGTGCCCAACATTAATAAATGTTAGATCGAGCATTATGTAGTGAGTAAAAAAAAGGAAGGGGCCGGGGATCGAAAATTAATCGTGGACAATTTAATCCGCTTCCCGGGCGGATGCTCATCGTAGATACGCTGTCCGAACCCTCGGCCTCAATTTCTTCGCTGCAACCCTTGTAGTCGAACGAAACGGAAATTAAATGCCTACATAATGCCAATAAAATTATTTTAAATCAATCTGCGTTGCTTGAAAGGAGTGGCCGATCGTGTTCCCGGTTTCACACAATACAGACATCAATTTTCGATTTGTCCAATTAACCGATGGATTTCATATTGATTCGTTTTTATGATACAGCCAATCTGTTTTGGAGTGAGTTTCAACTTGATTCACGAAACTAGCAGTATTACCGCGATACTAGTGGTAATAAGATACAAAACGCCTATATAAGTAAATGGGGGAATGCTAAGTGAACTTATAACATTATATCATTGTCTGGGTACAAATAATACATACTCTTTGATTATACGAATGTCTCACGCAATGATCCGTTTCGATTAACGTTTGCAGAGTTAATAGGTACGCTTTTACCTAGACAGAACATCTTCGTCGACAATGCGAGAGAAAGTCCGAGAACACAGGGCCCCTAAATCTGATAAAATTTCGATCCCGAGCGCACGAAATCAAGAATGAAAAAAGCCGAGCCCCGCGCCTCGTTTCCACCTCGAATCAGGTCCGTGCGATCGGACAATTATCTCGAACGTCAGTTATTCGGCATGAACAACCCTGTCGGCGAAAAATGCCTTTCTCAACCGACGCAATGCCGTCCCAATTCCGCGTCCGAGCGCACGGCCATCGGAAGCGCATCGTTCCTGGTTCCAGCGTGTCTCGAAATATCCGGAACTTCTGTTTTATCGCCAGTCAGGACGAATTCTGTCCGCTCATCAGCGGCAGTCGGGAGCGCGTTATCCTGCTCGATTTGCCGGGGCGAGTCGGTACGGTCGGCGTCGGCGTCGGTGTCGGCGTCGGGGCGACGACTAGGACGGCCAGGACGACGATTGTAAAACAACGCGACTGGCTGCCGCGCGATGCCGTCGTGCAACGGGAGGCGACGGAAAAATAGCGAAAAAGGCGCCATCGTTGCTCGCCGCACGAGGACATTCGGCGAAAGAACGCGCGCGCGCGCGCAACGTCGCGGGGGGTGGGTCAGGGGTTGACGTGCAATGGGTTGGCGTAGGCCAAGAGAGAAGAAACGGGTGGAAGGAAGGGGCACGCGGGGAGTGGGGCAGGGGCAAAGGAGCCCACTCACTCATCCGGAGCCAAGTACGTAGCCACGACGACAGAGAGTCGTGTCCTTCCGAAAGCTCGAATATGGGTCACTGGGCGCCCGAATCGATAGGCGATCGTCTGCCTCGCACGCCGCACACAACGGGTAACTGCATTATCGACGATCCCCGAAAACGAAGATCCCGACCTTCGCCCGGACACCCGCATATCCGCCCGGTTTGTCCGCCCACGTACGCCGTGCATACATACGTATATACGTGTGCGCCTGTGGCGAATTGAACCGAGTCCGCCGGTGCCAAAGCCTCGGTCTCCGACGGCGAGGGACGCTACAAGTCGGACTGTATAAATCACGGCCTGGTCGCCGCGTTTTTCGCACCCCCTTGCCGCGCGCACGGGGCGGTTAACGAATCATTTTCACCCTCTCCGTCCTTCCATTCCGACCGCCTGGCCCCCCCCCCCCCTCCTCCTATTCCTCCTCCTCCTCCTCCTCCTCTTGCGTGTATCTGATTCGCGCCGCCTGTCCATTTCTTTTTTTTTTTTTTTTTTTTTTGGTCGGGATTCGTCGACTAATCATTTTTTTTTCATTGCAATCTTGCCGGTTGATCGTTGCCGTACGGGTTAAGGGCTTTATCGAGTTTTGTTTATTTCCCCCGTTGATTGGGTTGTTCGTGCAGGATGGCATAACCGTGTTGACTCTGCAATGAAATGCGGATCGATCGCTGTTTGTCACGACGTATAACGCCGCGCGGAACAAGGAGGAGGAGGAGGGGAGGGGGGGAGGAAGAAGTCGAATGTAATTTACGCGTGTGTTCTTCGTAACGTTGCACTTGCCTTTTAAGTGTTTTACACCGATAAGAGAAATTGGGTTGGCGTGCTCGTAATTCTGCTTCGACGTGCAGCGGACGTTTTGCCTAGCAATAACACCGCGACCGATACGATCGATTCGGTTGCAGAAGGTGATTATTTAATAGGTTATTGATGGATTATTATAATTTCACTAGACCCAAGCACGGTGTCGATTCAATTTCTACTGTCGCGATCGCTTTGAGTTCCGATTACTTATCTTTCTTGGTTGTTATACTTACAAGTATCGTCAATTCGTAAGAATCAAATTATACAACTTCACTTGAACGATGAACGTAGGAAATCGTAATACAGAGTGTGTGGTAGACTTGCAGCGAATACATATTTATAATTAATAATCACACTGCCTTTACTTCTGTCAACAAGTAAAAGAACTTGATTCAATTGCAGCAACAAATCCTCGTGCCGTGTATTAAAAGCGCCCCTTTCTTTGCACTGCTTGATTCAAATTATTATACTCATTGCAGAGCCGTGGAACGTGTAAATAAGACTGCATTCGCGCTGCAATAAATGTGTCCGACTTATGGCACGTGGTAACTGCATTATCGACAATTCTTGAAATAAAGAATCCTTTTCAGTACGGATAGCGTATCCTTGCCCGTCCTGCGCACGTTCCGGGAATATCTGCAAGACACGATATGAATCGGATTACGTAAATCACGCCGCGTTTCTGACTTTTTGCGACGGGGTGCTTAATAAATAATTTACGCCGAGTGCACGGGCGACGGGTCTGAAGCGATACTTGTATATCGAATTAATTCTGCTACGCGATAATTGAGACAAATGCGCCCTCCGTAATGGAACGTACCTCGTACTACGTGCACAAGTAACTACTTACGCGCGCGCACACATCTATTTACTTGTGCGAGATGTATGCAGAATGCGCGGGTCAGTATTACGTAAACGTAATTCGGTATTCGGTGTATAAGCATGTACCCTTTCGCCTGTATACGTGTACATGAAAACTGAGATTACGGAATACCTAATTTATAGAAAGCATTCCTAAATGACGTGCTTGCGCTAATTGTAAGATTTGTCAGCGTTACGGTTAATTGTCTCGTATGTTCGTTACAGCTACTCGTGCGCCGTAAATTCGTAAAACTTCTAAATGAAGACTAAGCTCCTGAAATCGCTGATCGGTAGAAAGGATACCGCAACGACACGTTTCCACTCATTGTAAGATTCGTCAGCGTTACGGTTAATTGTTTGACGCGCTCAGTAGAGTTGACTGCGTCGTTGATTCGATGACGAGGAACTTCGCATACATTGAAACGCGATGCATACATACGCACAGGTCATTCTGCATTAGTCGCGAGCAATTTCAGTTGCACGCCGACTGCAACATCGACGTTACCTGAAACAAGGATCTTCTCCCATCCTCCAGCTCGTTCCGCCTGTCCGACGATGTACGAGCGTGTCTACTTACGCGGCACGTAGCGCCTGGATAACTCAGGTCCCACTAAATTATGAACATCTGTGATCCGCTCAAGCGGAAATTTAATAAATACGTCCAGCAGTTACATCACAGGGGCGACAAATCATCGAGACAAATAGGACGAGCCAGTTGTTCATTACCGAATTCGCAAACAGACTTCGCACGTCTTGAGAAGCGATCGTGTCCGCACAGCGACCGTTGTTTCAATCTCATTTCGTCCTTCCTCCTCCACTCCTGGCCGACCAATTTTTGTTTCTCACAATTTCACTTCGCTCGTCTCATTTCCTGGCGTTACTCTGCCCTCTTTTGTTTCCGCCGATCTCGGTCCAGTGCGATAATTTTCCGCAGCGCGTCTCCGTCGGTTGTTCTCACATTCGTAATCGGCGCGGATCCGTCATTACTTGCCAAGCGTTTTAGTACAGATAGCCTGCGGTGCCGTGCATAAAAGTCGCGAATAAATGCACTCTTACGACGGTAAATCGCTCACGGTTAATACCTCTGCCCTCGACGGTCCAACGTTTTACATCCACTTATTATGCGATGTTATTTTGCGTCGCGCGACGATTTTAGTCGCTCTTCCTGCATCCGCGTAAAGTAAATGAGGCGACGTTTATTTGCTCCACGCCCGCGATTATAGGGTATTATTCCTTTATGATGACCTTCCGCTCCTATTTCGTGCTTCTGGTTTCCCTCTTTACCGTGCAATTGAAGGGTACCTGAAACGATGCAGGTTTGTCGCACTCCGACCGACTCGTCTGAACTTGTAATCGACAAACTTGTCAATCGCGCTCACCTGATCGATCTCGAAGCCTTTCGGTCGCTCGATCAAAATGGACCGAACAACAGTTGGAAGGACGAAATTTCAATGGTCAGGGATCTCGATCGAAATTTTACGAGCCATTATATTCGTTCAACGGCACCGTTCGATCGCTACAGCATGTGCTCACTGCCGGCAATAAGCGATTCGCTTGGCACTATTGACCTTAGGCTAGTTTTCCTGCCATCAGTCCTGCCGGTCCTCCATGTAAATCTTTTATCTACGCACCTGCGCGTACCGGTTGATCGTGTCATGTCAACTTCTCCGTTCCGTCTTCCAGCTCGTACTATTACAACGTTACGGTAATTTATTTATTCTTTTGGCGTCGTGCGGCTGCGCTAATTATAAACGCCACGTGGCGCATCGTAAATAGTCGTGGCAAATCGCTTGTCCACGTCGCGATAATAGAGGCACTTTTCATAATCCAATACTACGTTCGAGTTAATTCCCCTACCTATACACTCTCGGCCATTAAGTTCCTCCCTGCTGAACACTTACGGTATGCATTTTTGAGAATCATATTTCCATTTCACGAGACAAGTGCTTCACGCTTGAAGTAGATCGCGTTGCGAATCAGATTGGTCGCCAGTTAAGACTGTTAAGAGGTGTGCGTTGATACATTAAAGCATTATGAATTTTCAGGAAACAAAAGCAAACTTAACGTCTTAACAATACCGAACCAGAGAAAGCACGTATCTTAGAATCGTTACGACATTAACAGCGACGGTATGTCACAGTGAGAGCATGAAATTCCGTAGCAGTAGCCACATGCTAGTAAATGTACACGTGTACCGAAAGATTTACGTAAGCTCTCAGGTATAATACGTGTTTTGGGTTGGGCGAAGCTTTTTCTCATCTTTTTCTCACAGACAATACTGAGTGCGTGCACTTCCTACCAAGTGTATCAAAGTATCAAAGTTCTCAGTTCGTGACTTTGCCGTGACGTAAGGAGAGGCGTGTAAAATGATACGCTACACGCGAAGCCGAAAGTCGCTAATTGTACGGTTCGACGGTTCGAGCGATTTCGCTTACTTTTTCGATCGCTCATTCACAAATCACGTGCGGCGTACGATTTTCGACCCGCGGCCGCGGCCCTGCCCGTTCGCGGCGGTTAAACGGTAAATTTACGAGGGTGAATCGCCGTTATCAGGACGCGTCCATTCGTCGGCCAAAGGGGTTCCCAATAAAGGCTCCTCTGCGTTTATGATGCCGTCGTCGTCTGCTGCGAGCGTAGGCAGCGGAAAAAAGAAACAAGAGACGCCGATAAGCCGGCCGACGAAAAAAGCACGCGGGGCCGCTTGCCAAGAGGGCGAGCGTATCTCTAACGACTCAAATGAAATTTATTAAACGCTCTTGGCACATCGCGCGGCCTGTCAACGGCCCTCTGCTGTTTCCTATCGGATGCCGATCCGCGCCGTGGCGAATAAAAGTGGCACGTGCTTACATAATCAGTTCCGATCGATAACTCCTCCCAATTGATGTCCAAACGAAAAACGAACGATGAGTCTATCCTGAGATCAGGAGTGTGTGAAAGGAAATCACAACACTTATATCGATCTTCGTCGTGTAGACACATGGAACGAGACGACGGAGGGTTGAATGATCGTGTATTACTTGGTGTTTCGGTGTTATTGGAGGAGTCACAATGAACGGGAATTATTGGCTTGGCGAAGGGCGTAAAGTTCGACTATGTGCATAATGAACTTTAATGAACCTCGCGCAATGCAGTGTATCGGCAATTACCTGAAATGTGTATTATTGAAAGTGGGAAAGTAGAAAGGCTGTTTGCATTGATATGTATACGCTGCATTATACTGCGCTCTACACCGTTTTGAAACAATTCCACTGTGCAATACGGTGAGTTAGGTGAACGAGTGATTTCTTTGAAGGCCAAGTCGAGTGGCTGAATCGAGATCAGCTTTGTTTCGTGCGTTACGATAACTACTACAATCAACGTATACAAAATCTAACTTTCCAAACCAGTCATCATTTGTAGCTCACACCCAGATGACGATTCCCATGTTATCGAGAAAGGAAGGATAGACGAAGCTGCCTTCGTGGATACCGTTCTCGGCTATCGGCGTATTAAAATTTCCGCGATCGATCGCGAATAATTTCCGTCGCCCGACCCTCGCAAGAAGTCCGCCACGCGATATTCCTGACTCCCGAAGAGTCGGCCGACCGATAATTAATTAAGCAGCGCGTGGGGTTAGGGGGGGCTTTGAGAAAGGGCTGGGAGATCGAGTGCAGCGTCTGAAAGCACATCGAGGACCGTTATGCCCCTCCGCGTCGCCGTTTGCCTGACAAATCGTTTAGTACGCGCTTTGTCTCCTTCGCTTTTGGCAATATAATTCCGGACGATCGCGAAGGCGCCGTCGCGACGCCCCCGCGTGCACGTATGAACGCGTCGTTACACGAGGCGAAGGACAAGCGTATGGCGTGTGCGTTGCCATGCACATGTATACATATAGCCCGCTGATCGCTTCCACCGGAACTAGACGCTCAGTCTCTCGGAGCGTACGCGGTGTCGCCTTTGCCTCGCTATCCAAATAAGCTCTGTACTACTCCAGATATTCCATTCTATATCTACTTGTCTCCGCGGCCAGCTACGTTATCATGATTCGTCGCTCGGCGTCTCCTGACGAGCCACGCTCCTGCTCGCTTGCCGTTACGTGCTCCACCCCCACCCGTCCGCGGACGCACGACATGCACAGAATGCACACACGCTCGCGTTTGGAATGCGTTCCGGGTCGGATCGTTATTTTGCATAATGGCAGCAAAGGCCGAGGGATTATCACTTTGTTACGCTCCCGCGATGGCACGAATTCGACGTAACTAATGTCCGCTGTTTTTGCGACAGAGCGCGAGCATGAGCATGAGCATGGAGCAGGCGCGCGCTCGTGCTTCAGCGGCGCCAGCGTTACTGGCGAAGTCTGCTTCTGCTGGATGTTCTTGACAGCTCGCCGAGACGGCTGGAATTTAAGCGTGATGAACGCAGGCAGCGTAAGGATGTATATAATATAGCCGGATTCTGGAAGAACGAGCGTACGTACGCTGGAAATAGGGTCCGAGCGGAGAATCTGAAGGGAGCGTATGTTTCTTTCGATACTTCGTGCATGAGACGGTACTTCCTGGATGGTGCCGGTGACGTACGTCTATCGACTATGGATTGGGTATCGAGATATTATCGAAGTGGGGGTGACTGAGTGTTTAAAGTGAAGAACTTTAGTTTTGGATGACATAATGCTGTTCTTCGTGAACCCACGCACAAGGTGCTTGAGTCGAAATTGATGTTCGGTAGAAAAACAATGGTTGACAATGACGATACACGACGTTATGCGGGAATCTAATTTTACAGCAAGTCAGGAGTACGCTGAGTGTCATATAAAATGATGAAGAACTTTAACTGTAATGTCCGCGGGTCGTCCGAAAATAGATTGTTACCCAACAGAGCCTGCTACCTATTATCTGTGTCCCCCGTGGAGAGCATCACGAATATCAAATAGGCCGCAACAAAAGGACTACCCTCCATCGTTCTCATCAGAGCAACCCAGTACTACGAAAACAGCAAAAAGAAATGCATAAACCCGCGGGACAAAACTGCCGCGACAAACATCCTCGAAGCAGCCCCCGACATTCCCGCACACTACCAACTGAAACGAAATAGCAGACCGATGCGCATTGGCCATAACGGTGAACGAGTGGCGTTTGTCCAAAAAACTGTGCCGCTCGCAACCACCGAAAGCGGGCAGGATTAAAAGAGCGTGGCATGTAGCCTTGACAGGGACCCGCTTCCTCCACAAATGGCCGTAGAGCCGTAATTAAGGCTATTCCCACGTCGGCCGCGCACGTACTTCCTGAATTGGCCGCGACGCATAGATCCGTCGACAGAAGAGGCGCGCACCGGTCGCCGTGGGACATTGAGTGCATCGAAGTAGGCGCTAGCGAGAGCGCTGCGCTCGATCGCCTTCTCGGAAGGCACGAGTGCGGAAAGAATATCGAGCCGAGGTGATACGTGTATGGTCTAGGATCGACAAAGGGGGGGGGGGGGGGGGTGGGCAGGGAACTGCCGGAGGGGGATGAGTGGAAAGTCGTCGGACGAAGGGTGGGGGAGGGTTGCGGCCGATGAGGAGGAGGGTGGCGGTCGTGTCGCGTTGGTTGGAAAGCAGGAGGGGCTCAGAAGGATGGCATGGCACGCGCCTTCGCAAACTAAGGCAGCCACGCTGCCGGCCGGTCGCTCGACATCCGCTCTCGACACTCCAATCATAGTAGCGTTTACCGCGGATTACTGGGCGGACGTATGTGCGGGCTCGCGACTCGCGCGTCCTGTCGTCGTCGGTAGTCGAGCCGCGGATTCGTCCTCGCGCAGGAGAAGATCGCGAGTGCGAGCGAAGCGTGTGCATTTTCCTTCCGAACGTTTCGGCGTGCGGTTCGATCGGATCGCGAGTGAAGTTGATCGTTCCGTCATTCAGCTCTGACGCATGTGATGTACGCCGCTGCGAGTAGCGAGCGCGAGAATGTCTGATCGTCGCGAGACACGCGAGTGATACAAGCGTGTGCTACGCTCGTATAGTTGGTTCTTTCAAAGAACTACCCCCCTCCCCCCCCCCCCCCCTAGGTTTCTTCTCGCCGTTCTCGGATATCCGGCGCTCCGTGTGTCCCCGCAAGTTTACACGGACAGCAGTCGGCCTCGCCAATGTGGTAAAATGCATCTGCGCGCGAACGGAGCTCGCAGTTGTCGGATCCTCGTAACGAGATAGAAAATGTGAGCCGGTGAGGATAAGAGAGCGGGACAATGGGGCTACTTGGATAGCCACGAGGCATCGATGAGCGTAAAAGGGCGCAGATGACGCACCGATGCGCGCGAAAGTGCAGCTCGACGAAGGAGGATCTCTCGATCTAGCGGGCGGCCGCAAGGAGATTTCTCGGGAAACGCTCGGGGCGGTTGTCGCTCCGTCGAAAGTCGCGCTCGCGATTGTTTGCGAATGAAAAAGGCGTTCGCGAAACGGCGACAGCGAAAGGCACTCAGTGAAATCGCGGCGAGAAATCAGCGGGGGGGTGTGCGGATTAGGATAGGGAGCGACTTAATTCTGTGTCGATATGTAAGCGGCGACACGAGCGTTCCCTTCTGCCTTCCTCGCGGCTCCTAGCCGAGTCAGAGGCTCTGATCACGGAAGGCTGCTTCGATTAAATTCACCTGCAGACGCTTAGAGCACTCGCACGACTAGCGGCTGCTTATTCGTTGATAGCGTGTAACGTGGTAAGAGATGCTTTCCTACGTTTAAAACGATCGGCCACACTGCCGTGTCGCGGCGGTAGTATGTTAGTTTGATTGTGCGCTGAACTGGTCGCGGGGTAGATCATTAATGGACGGTAATACGTGTACAGATTTGTCGCCTGCTGATCGTGTGTCGATGACGGATTTGGTTAGATAGAAAATAACTGCGCCGACACGCGAATGTCTTGACCGTTATTTCGACATCGGCGGAGCCAGCCACTGCAATGATATTTATGTACCCCCGATATTCGGATACCGGTACGTACAGAAATACGGGCGCGTAATCGAATATTCAGCCATTCGCGTCTGTGTCGTTCAAGTATTTGTCGGCTGTAACGCGGCGCGATGAATAAAAAGGGGGGAAAAAAATCCATTTTCACATATTGAACATTCAGAACAGATTCGGCGCATCGCGATAGTCCAATGAAGCGTTAACTACAAAATTCCGTTCGCGGGCGTCAAAAAGTGGGGCCCTGTATGAACAATGGCCGAAGTGTGTATGGCCGATCGACGGAAAGGAAGCAATTTTCGACAATTGTAGCCTGCCGCTATATCGCTCTGTGTTGTCGAATGGCGACAGAGAAGACGTGTTCGGCCGTCTATCTCGGGCGGCTCGATATAAATATCGAATCGTGAATAACTTCTCGCGCTCGAGTGACGCAACGGGCCGATATGCGGACGGCTAATTGCTGATACGATCGAACGCTTGCTCGATTCCTCGGCGCGAATCCTCTTGGCGCGACAAATTGCTGTATCGCGCGTGCCGTCGTGATTGATTGGGAGGGAATGAGACTCGGCGAGCTCTGCGAACGGATTGTAACGTAGTAACGAACGAATTTCGTGTAAACGGCACCGATGATCCTCGGATTGTTTCATGACTGCCGGATTCGAAGGCGAGAAGACTGCTCGCTTAGCACCGCATCAAAGTCTCAACGCTTTACAGCACATTTATTCATTCTCAGACATTCGCCCCTTTGACACGACGACGTTTCGCGGATAGCGACGTTCTACTTTGCGCGGTCGTCACTTCGATACAAGTCTGATTCATTGTCTTTTCTCGTACGAACGACGTCGTTTCATAACGTTTTCGGCTTGATCGAAACTCGAAGGTACGAAGAGACTTATTTCGAACCGGATCAATGTTACAACTGACCGACTTGGTGGCCAGCGTAATACAAATACGTGACGGGTGTTAATAATGCACGACGACGCTAATAGTAATGTCGAAGTCGCGAGTCACGGCGAAACGAATAATGCGGCGAATCATGCTTAAGCACACCGAGCGCAATTAATTCCCCGCGGAACAATTACATCCCCGTCGGAGTTGAGATTACCGGTGCGCTTTCTCAGCTCTATTCCAAATTTTGCGAACGAGGCATTTGTCTCGCGGTCGACTGTGAAATTCAATTATCTCTCCGTCTACGGCAGGGACGATCGTTGCCGATCATCGTCCTACGACTATGATATGCTTACGTCCGATTTTCAAATCTGAACGTTCGATAGTAACAATGTTCTTTTCGCAGAGAATAAAACTCTCAACGGAACGTATAAAGCCACTGTAATAAGACGTCGAAACATAAGTTACGTTCATCCTCTTTAACCGCTGACAATATTTGTGTGCCAGTCGTAATAAGGGTGCCGCCGCGACGACTTTTCCGCGAGATACAAATATTGGTCTCCGTCATTACTTTCGCCTTCTTAAAAACGAAAGCAAGAGCGGCTTAGAAGTACGCTCTCAGCTCGCGAGACTCCGGACTCTAAAAAAGCAGCGTTAGCCGGGTGACGAATTTTCGTTGAATTCAAAAGCGGCGAGCGACGATTAAAGAGCATTCTTTCACTCGACAAATTTGGCTCGCCGAGAGTTCGCAGCGCGCGACCAGAAGCCGGACGCCTGCCTTAACGCCAGGCAAGTGAACGCGTCAGCCGCGCACGAGTGACAGGACACGTGCGCGCGAACGATTATGCATGCGCGGTGAGAATGGGAAAGGGACGAATTACAGGCGCGCCGCTGCACGTCCATCTCCGACTTTCGCGAACGAAGCATTCCCCATCGCGGTCCTATTGCGAGGATAAAAAGGGCGATCGCGAAAACGATGACGCGCGAGCGGTCGAGGAGCTGTCGCTCGACCCAGAAAGCCGAAATTTCGTTTGCGAGCAGATCGACGAGCCGGCAGGGCGCAGGAACCATTTCATCTGCCCCTTTGTTTCAACCCCCGCTTATCTCATCTATCCTTCGACCTCTTCCAGCTAGGGTTTCCGCCTTCATCTAGCAGCTATCCTCGCTCCCGTCTTTTCCCGTTTAATCTCGCACGACAGTTTAATCGGCGAATCGCGAGACGCGCACGCGACTTGCTCGACCTTCGATGGGGCAAGATTTTTTTGTTGCGTCGTCAGGAGATGTTTCGCGATGGTTTCGGGAAAAATCGAGCGGAAGGATCGAGATGCGATCGATTCTGGGGAGAGGATATGCGCGGGGGCATGATTAATCGACGAGCCGATGACGTCATCTCCGACGGTTCAGGCTGCCGGTTGCGCGAACACTGGTTCTGTTACGAATTTCGCGTACGCCCCATTTGTCCCGCGACCGTTTCTCGGCGGCTCAATCTTCTTTGCGGGATTATGGAAAGTGGCGCGATCGTGGGGTGCAGGAGTGATGAGGCACTTTCCGCTTTTAAGAGACTGCGCGTTTTTATTGCTCGCGCAGCAACACGTTTAAGCTCGTGTGTACGTATACTGTGCGGTTGTTTGTCGGAGGTCGGAGTTCGAATTTTGTCTTCATTTCCGCGGACATCTGTGGCTGGCTGCCGCAGAGTATCATATCGCATTGTCGGATCGACGTGCACTCGCGTCAGCGAAAGATCGTAGCAATCAGGATATGCCATGCGCTCATTCGTCGACACTGAATGGTATTCTCCGCGACAGCATCGTTGCCGGAAGCCTCTCGTTAAGTGAACGCTTATAAACCCGAAACCGCCAGAAAAAGAGTCCATATTCTGGCCTTCATCAAGCCTCAGACGCTCCCGTTCCCCCGCATTCACCCCGGCTCTTATTCGCAGCATAAATCCCGAAATTCGGACGACAAAACCAACGGACCCTAGAAAGGATCTTGAACTAACGCCAAGTATCATTAAAACATCTTTGAAATGCGCCAAACGCTACATACCAACGACGCCTTCCCGATTCCAGCAATTTTCGACGCGAACGTGCATGATTCGCAACGAGACTCACGGCTGCCAAGAGTGACACAATGTCGGCGCGACTCATTTACAAAATTACGTCTCACCGACACCGACGTTCGAGCGAAAACAATTTTCTTCCCGACCACAATTCTCTCCCCAAGCCATCGATTTCAATAGCCCCCCGTGTCGCGGCGTGCGGCGTTAAGGCCGTCTTCGCTACGTGCCATTGTCCGGACGAACAAGTGCGAGCAACGAGGCAACGTATTCTAATCGTTCGCCTTCCGCGAATCATACTCTCTGCCGATCCTGTTCCACGACCCGTATACGTAACCCCGCACCTTCGCCCGACATTTTTCGACGCCGGAAAGCCCTGCCGTGGCTAACGCGAATCCGATTCACTTTGTCGGGCGATCGTTAAACTTCCATCATCTCGGCGCACGTACGAATCGCATTTATGGGACCCTCTATTCTGCCGAGAAATACGATACTCTTTCTTGAGAAGAGCAATCGTTGCTGGCCGACTTACCGCGTGACGTAGACACGAGAACGGGGATTGGTAGTGGTCATGGTGTCGGGAGCGTAAAGGGGGGAGGGGGGAAGAGCTTTCTTGAATGCGGAGGGGTTGATGTATTGTGCCGTGAGCTGGTCCAACTTTCGACGTACGTTCGTCTACTTCGCCGGGCACCTCTTACTCCCGGTGATGGAAGTGGGAGACGAAAATGACGCGCAGGGAAGCATCACAATTGGCTGAGATTTATTGTTGTCCGTCTAATGGAAAATTAATTCTCTGCGTGACGAACGTGTGCCCGGCTTAACGGCAAATTAATTACGTCGATGGGAATCGCAGCGGGTTGGGAAATTCTGTATGTAAGCGGATTCGATTTGTCCAACGGCTGTCGGATATGCACTGTGCGCGCGAGGCGTGTGTCTTCGGCACTCTTTTAATCGCGGCCGCGTAATGAAGAAATCTCTGTGCGTCTCCGAGTCGTTTGTGGAATTCGAAATATGAGTGTGCGACTCTGGTGTACGCGAGCGCGTGCATGGGTCGATGGTGAAGAAACTGATGCGTCGGATTGCGTGAAATTTGATAATTATACGTTATACTTGAGACTGAAAATTCGAGATTCGTACGTGTTTTCGGCAGAGAACGAATTAACATTTACCGTACCACGTTTGCTCACAGATCACATATAATACTTGAAATCGTTTCAGTTGAGTCGCGGTAGCTTCGAAACGTATTTACACGCGACCTAAACTAATTTGATGTACGTGTGCAATTTGCCATTTCCATACCTCTCTCGGACACTGCTGATCCACCCAAAATCTCTCCATACATTCTCGGCAGCGAACCGTCCACGGTAGATAACGAAGCGCCGTAACGGTGGATGCCGTAGGATTACGGCGCTGGGGAGTTAATTACGCTCGACGACAACATGCCACCAAGACGCAGGACGTTTCCTAGCTTCCGCCGGCGAGCATGTTCGATGGATTTGCTCTGACATCGATCGTTCCGCGAATCTGTCGTTTATCTCCGCAGAGTATCTCACCGTATAAGAAACAGAAGGCGCCGTGTGCCACTTCGCGTGTCGCACGAATTGCCACCGTTACATGCTCACCGTGCATTTCCGCGTCGTATGAATTATTCCTTCGCTGCGTCACGGAGCATTGCTGAGGGCTAACGATGCCAGATGTCACTGTGGAAAAAAAAAAATTGAAATTAATTTTTAACTCAATTTCGTATAACGATGGATTTCATTGGAAACGTTCTTTGTAGACCGATACTTTGCCCATGATGATACCGTCCGTACTCCTGCCTGTGCGTGCGAGCCTTTTTTTCGCCCCGACTGGACAAGTATCCGGCCGCGACGGCGCTGGAGATTATTACAGAGGTGCATTGACGATGTTACGCGGCACGGAAGTTAATCGCACGATCAAACTCGCCACGGCGCCTTAGACGCACGCAATATTCTACCAGTCCAGCCAATTGCCAATCCGACGCCCGCGCTGGGACAGAAATGAAACGATCCGCCGGACAGTACGCGTGTCCGATAATACCGAGTTTCACTCGCTCGCTACACAATGTCTTCGATTAACACGCGCTGCGCAGACCGATCACCCGTCACGGAAGCCGTTCACTTTTCTTTCGAAGAATTCTCGTGCTCCCGACGTTCCTGTTTTGTCCGTCGATATCTTTTAATGTATTCTCCGAAACACGCCGTTGGTATCTGCGTTTCCGGGAAGTGAGGGGAGAAGAAGACACGGAGGGACATTCCGTTAGCTAAAGGATTAAACCAGCCGGGAGTTAATTGCATCTCGCGATCGGGTGTAGCTGAGTTACGCGACGGCGCATTAATTTGCGACCAACAATGGCCCTCCCTCGGCCCGATGAAAATCTCCATGGGATCTTTACCGCCTCCTCCATGGGTCGAGAATGTCCTTTGTTCTGTTTCCGTAGTCACGCGAATTCTGACGCACCGAGGCGAGATGAGAAAGAGGGAGCGTTTAACTGTCGGCTAATATTCGACACAATTAATCGAGTCATCGTATTAGAACGGTCCCACTAGAAATTGTTTGGCCGCGTACAGTGCGTTATTTTGGCAACCTAAGAGGACAAAAATACGAAATGGTGCTTGAACTTGGTTTTCAATTTTCGTTTCATCTGTAAGTACTCAGATTATAAAGAAAATAGCATGATACATCATACATTTTAATCAGCAGAAATAATATATATTTTGCGTGAGAAGTACTTAATTGAAAATACAGGTAACAAGTATTTTCTCTTGTATTTATTAATGCGATATGAATCGGTACAACCAATTACAGTACTAAAATACATTCTTTACTAAGTATAAGAAAAAACTGTATGGACAAATTGAAGAATTACAAAATTTCAAGAAACTTAAAAATGTTTAGTTTCAACCGAGAGTGTCGGTTTCGACATCACCTAATATCCGTCTGAACATACTCAGTATCCTCCACTTGAAAAAAATAAGTTAATGTTTGGACTTTTATCCTCCTAAACTATCAAAATAACACACTGTTAAACTTTAGAGACAAAGCGTCCCGTATTTAAGGTATCATCAACAATTGATCCGTAATATTCCGAAGTTTCCTATCGGAGAGAGAGAGAGAGAGAGAGAGAGAGGGAAGCCGTCGACGGAAATTTTCCGGTCGCCACAAGTATCCTCGCTCCCTTTAGTTGCCTAAGCGAGTAAAGGTTACAAGGGAACCGGTCCGCATTTGTTTTTTCCTGCCCCCGTCCGCGCGGATGTTACGGAAGTGTATCGGAGGAGGCTCGTCAGGCCGGAAGTTAATTAGATCTCTTACGATCGAGAGGCTCACCATGCACCGCGTGAGGCTGCATTAATTTGCACCGACGACAATGAGTTCGACGAGCCGCGTACGCGAGCCCGACCGAACTGACCGCTCTTCGTACGCTCACGTTAATCCGCGTCTATTGTCCACGCGAGCATTGACAAATCATTTCGTTACGTGTTCGTTGTGCGGGTATAACGTGCTCACGGTGCCCGATAACCTTGCAATCTGCATTCTCATTTACTCTCGCACCACTGATTTCCGCCGTTCCCTACGCGCGCAGATACGTACGCATATACATAAATGGTTCTTTTTTTTAAACGCTATCGTATGCACAACTGCTTTACTCACCCGGTTACGCGATTTCGACTCATTTTTTGCGTCACCGTACACAAGCATAACGACTCTGCAATTTTCATAAGCCGAGACAGGAAGGTCGTGTTTCTCTAAACATTTTGTCTCCTAGGTATACGTTTTCGTCTGCTTGACAAGAAGTCTCTCGAGAAGAGCGTTGTCCGCGATAATTCAACATGTCTCGGTTGCCCTCTCGAGGATTCTAATGGGCGGATAACGGCAGCGGAACTTCTTCATTCGCACGGCTTCGAGGCGGGAATCATAATTTTGTTGTCAATCGAACGCGCGACGTTGCGGCTGCGAAGTTTCCGCGTAAATGGGGGTACGCGTGCGCGCGTGATTACCGCCGAACAGAAAACATGTCACGGTCGATCGAACGTGTAAAGAACACGAGGTATAACTCCACGCGCTTGCGACGCCGATAAGCCCCGGATTTTCATAACGGCCAGGAAAAAGCGTCCGGGCGCCACGAGACTTTGCTCGTCTTGCGCCAATTCATTCGCCATGCACCTTGCGACGAATTTGCAACAGTACCTTCTATCGTTGCCGCTCATACTTCATTCGTTCGAATTTCTGGCGAAGAATCGCACACATTTTGGATACGTGAGGAAATAAGCTTAGCAAGGGAAATAATTGATGTGCACGAAGTGTGTGCAACGGGGAGAATGGCAAGAACGATTCGATACTGACGATATTATATTAAACGTCGGTCGGAGAAAGTGGAAGTACTGAACCAGCAGTTTGCGGAACTTTTCTACCGCTATACACTCATACGACTCTCAAAAGTCGCGGAACACATACCTACATTTTACAGATTACACCCGCCGACCGCAATTCGAATAAGCGATTAAAGGAAACGGAATCGTTGTGCACAGAATATCTATTCATCTCAATCGTTTCGCTTAACATTGAATAATCGAATTTGCATATCTGATGCGACGTCCGGCTCAGTTGCGCTATTTGATGCCAACGTATTTCGAGCAGTCGGATACGCAGAAGAGCACCATTAAAAAAATCGAAAACGAAAAAACACGGTACAGTGATCTCGCAAAATACACTGACAAAACGAGTGGCGCGTCGAAGCGCACGCATTCAACCGAGAGCGACCCACCGCCTCGTCGAATTTATTATTTCACGAGTTGTGCTCGTAAAGTAGAGCCCCGGTAATTTTCATTAAAAGTCACCCTCTCTCGGGAGAGCCACTTTGGGAAACGCCGCCTCCAGACCCTCGGAAGTACAATGACATATGTTACACTTAGATATATAGACGGCATTTGTAAGTGCCCGAGTACGCAGCGTGCAGATTAGCGTCACGCGACAAGAGCATATGCATATCCATAAGGCAGAGAGCACTCCTCGTAAATTGGACTGTTCGATCGACAAGCAATTCGGACGATTTGTTAGGCTGGAAATGATTCGAGCTGGCTAAGCATCGGGAATGGGTTAGTTATCGTCACGGGCCAGGGTGCTGCATGAGGGAACGTGGTCGATTAATCCGTGCCGGCGCGGCGAGTTAAGAAGGCTAAGGAAGAGAAATTATGCTTGCACCCGAAGGGCAACACTTTAGTGTCGATAAGAAACATTGTGATTTAATGCGCCGTACCATAGGCAGCAAAAAAGCAGGCTTGCCGGAGAGAACGTGCACTTCAAGTACACTCGGCCAGGTATCGTCCGACAAAAGAAACGTCGCGCTTTAATTCGCGGGTGAAGAATCCGGAAAGGTAGGCTTGGGAAGAGCTGTGCGCCTGGCGTGCGACCGACAATTATGCTCGTTGATGAGTCGGCAGAAACTGTCGCGCCGTGGTCGGAATTCAAAGGCGTCAGAAACGACACGCAAATTCCACTGAAAGGAGAACAGCCGCCGTGCGATCGGACTCCGTCTGCTGACAACGCTCATTAGACTCCCCTGCGGCGCCAGTTTTAATTATGCGAAACTTTATGGGCAGATGAGTGATGTCTCTGTTGTGTTTGTTTTGTTTTAATTAGAAAAGGATGATCATTTGACGTAGGTTAAGACGAAGTTAACGGGCAAAATGCACAGTCTGTCTGATGGTTTTCTGTGGTAAAGGGTCTTAATTATCTATCTTCCTGCTCCCTTCGTCTTCTGTCTCTTCTTCTTCTCTCCAGTCTCACCGTTGCCCCCTTGACGTTATTTTTTGTCCCGGGAACTCATTAATCGCGAATTCATTCTGAAGGAAAATGAGAAAGAACCGCCGCGGGGTGAAATAGTGTGCCTAGTGTGGGACGGTTAATTACGCTCAATAATAAGTCCGCGGCAAGTGTCGGGCGGTGGTAGGAATTCAAAGGCTGCGGAAGCGACGTCGCGGTGCGCGCATTATCCGCGAAGGAGAATAGTCGTTGCACGGTCAGACGGGGCGTAGGCAGCAGGTGTTGCAACAGCAGACTGCGAAAGAGCGCGCGCGCGCGCGAGAGAGAGAGAGAGAGAGAGAGAGAGAGAATGAATAAGACTGAGTGAGTGAGAGAGTGCAATCATCGTCGTACTGCAACCGTCCAAATGACAGACGCGAGGCATTGTTTCGCGAAAGTAGACGAATTCTGCTCGCCGTAAGCGAATGAAATAGCCAACCGCGCGACTGCGTCGGCAGGACTCGTCATTGTCTGACGAGGCAGGGGCACGGTAAATATGACCCACTAATCTACAAGCAGCACGCGAACGGCGGTAGGCGTTGTTCCGTTGATCCGTTATCGTTAGACGAAATTCGCCATCGAGATAACATAATACAGCGCGCCGGAGCGGATCCGCGATTGTCAGACTCGATTGAAATCGGCTCTATTAGTGGCCCGTGCGGCGGTATCAATAATAGACGGTATTACGCTTCCTGCGCGCACAACAGACCAGCCGAACAATAACCGTCATCGACTGACTAATCCGAAGCGATAGCCATTTCGGTCAAGATCGTATCGGCGAGCCAGTCGCACGGCAACCGGGCGCGCTTTACGTCTCATTCTCATTCGTACTTCGCACCCGCGAGATCTAGTTTCTTATGACGCCGTGCCCTCGCGCCGCCATCATGAGAATCGCTTACCTTGACGCGCGAAGCTAGTCTCGGCCGCGACTATAACTCTGACATGACACTCTTAGGCCGTACGCCGGGAATGGAAATTGTATACTTTGATAGCGAAACGATAGGCGCTATAAATATCTACAATAGAAGCCGTGTCTGTTGCACGATTATGGGAGGGTGTACTTCTTGAATGCGAAATGGATCGAGCTAACAATAGACGCGATATAAACCGGTTTAGTTCTGCGTCGGTAAAAATTGCATACCTTAAGCTTCGAGCTATTATGAGAGTTCACGGTAACTGTGACAGAATCTGATTCGGGTTCGCGGGCGATAGGAGCCGCATACCTGAAGGCGCGAAGCCATTTGGGTCAGAAATAGTCGGGATGAAATCCAGTGCGATTTTGTGAGGATTGAAATTACGCGACTGCGGCCATGAAACTGTTATGCGTCTGCGAGCGTGCCGATGGTATTAGCGGGGTTGGTTTCGTATTGAATTCTGGGGAAGCACACGGAACAAAAGTCATTTATCGGTCTTTTTCGGCGCCGTTATCAGAGAACGGTATTTAAACGCTAGCACATCGAATTTCATGTAAAACGCGTGAATTGGACAAGCGCAAATTGAAGAGGTGGAAAGTAATATTTAAACGCTGGCAAGGGGAATACTGAGCACGCGTCACGATGTTATGTCTCTGACGAATCGATTAAGTTGATACCAAGAAGCTAGTTTTCTTAATGTCAGGCAGCGTGATTTCACTGGGTGCATTCGCCGATCGATCGTTAATTGGCATGCTTCTATAGAATCGGCGATAGACCGCGCGTCTTGACAATTGAAAAACGTCTTTAAGTATAAGTGCACTCTTTTATTCGCACGTTTTTCCCGTACCCGCCTTTCTCTCGCGCATCTGCTCGTCCGGGCGAACGAATCGCCCGTTTGAGTCTTCGAATTGGATGGTGTGTCCACAGTCTATAGGACATATTAAGTTACAGAAACCATGCACAATTCTCATGATTCTAGTAAGAAATATTTATAAACAGTTCACGACATACAGATCTAACATTTGCAATATACGACAGACGTATAGACTAGACGTGCATTGTACGTGTCTCTAAACGCGTCCATACGTGTGCGTTGACGAACGCTCGCACGCGTTTGCCTAGTGGGCGGATCTCGTTCAACGACGAACACGTGTTATTGGAAGTAAAAAGTTGGCCGAACGGTTATATCGAGTTTGCGCCTGTTTCATTCCAATCACAGCACTTTCAGTCCGTGACTCATCGCGAAAACCCTCGTCCCTGCGTCGCATTCGCCGCATACATCCGCCTCGTCGCAGCCGCGTGTCCCACCAAAACTGACGCATACAAACGCGACGTTTCGAGTGCATTAGGTGCCGGCCGCATTTTCTACAACAAGCAAACAAATCGATGAAACGCGCCTGCTTGAGAAATGATCGACGCGCGATATTGCGCGCTGAATTATTGGCACGGGCCAGGAGCAACTAATTATCGCGCCAAATATCCGCGACTATTGTGTGCGGGCCGCTAAAAAATGAGCGCCGACGTGGGCTGCGCTGACAAATTCGCCGGCGACGCGGAGAGTCAGCGGCGAAAATGCGGAACGCTCCCTACTACCGCCGACCGCGTCGCGATGGAGCAGGGAGGGTGCACAAATCATGTCATTCATACCCGGATATCGAACGGCGCTGAAAGCATGCGCGTTGATGAGATCGATCGATCTCTACAGCTGGAAACGGTGCAATTTGTTTCGCGTCGCCGTTCTCGCGGCGGCACGATCCGCGAGAGTTTGGCGAATTTTCGGTAGAGAAGTCGCATCCGTGCAACCGCGGCCGCTCGGCAGGCCGCGATCGATGTCGCCGGAGATACCATTGTGGGGCGTGTGTCGCGTGTCAAAGGATCAAGAACTCGGTGCCTCGCGGCCTTATATTTATACATAAATGAAGAGGCACGGAGAATGTCGGCTGATCGAGGATCTATTTGCGTTCCGCGGCTATATCCTAATTTTCATGACCATCATCGCAGTCGGAGAGCATCACTTTCTCCTGTCTGGGCTGACCGTCGCGCTCGTGGAGCACTGAGAGCACGACGTGTGTCAAGATGACGCAAATGCGGCTCACATTTTTTCGACCTACATCCCTTCTCTCCACTCTTATTTCGTCCGCGCCGCTTTTCTCTATCGTCCTACCGTTCACCGCGTTGCCGTGCGAATTTTCGTATCGAGATAAAACGCGGTCGGATCGAATCTGGACGGCGGGAGAAGAAATGAGAGTGAAGGGGCGGACAAAGGGTTAAAGGGAATGGTTTTATCGAGCGCTCGCGGACGCGATTTGAATTGTGGTACTGAACGGGCAATATCGCGTCGACCGGCTCGCGATACTGACAACGACGGATTCGCTCGTATATCATCGCCCTGGCCACGAATAAACCCTCGCGCGGCTGTCGTCGTCGGCGTAACTCAGAGCCAATAACTCGCTCGCCGATCGGCCTCTAACTCGGCCCGAGGCAAACTTTGCGTGCCACTCTTTCCACATAAAGTCCGCCGTTGAAGCTGTCGATCCAATTACCAAGTAGCATGATTGTTTCCGTCGTTACTTGGCAGCTTCATTTTTCCGCACTTTCCTCGTGCAACCTTTATGACGCGTTCGAGGATTCTTGGGCAAGAGCGTGTGATAGAGAGTGCTGGTATATTTTAATTGAGGACGTATATACTGGTGAACTGCTGGAAACAGTTAACGATGTTACGTACCGTTTCAATGTTGCACGAATTACCAATTAGCTTGTTGAGTAGCGAAGACTGAGAGTGTTTGGAAAATGAAAGGATAGTAAAGGTTGAACCGGGAATAAGTTAGTAGAAGAATCTACTAGTGTACGTGAAATATAGGATGTTTTCAAAGTAGCCGACCGTCGTAATAATGAAAGCAGCCTATTTATACCGTGTGACGCAAGAAATTTCTAATACCTCGCCTACGAAAACGAAAAAGTCAAATATAAACGTTGCATAACGTGAAATTTATAGCACTATCACCTCCGCGACTACAATAAAAATAAGCGTCCGCCGCTAGAGCCGTGCGAAAGTAAAAATGTCGACGAGGAGAGGTTCTCTCTCGCCACAATAGGCCACCATCCAAGTCGTATATCAGAAAACTGTTCCGCAGGCGACAAAGCGAAAAAGATGAAAAAGCGGCGCTCGTCAATCAGTTTCGGCGACGACCGACGAGACACATATAAATAGCGCACGAGTACCGCGCGAGCGTATCCCGAGTCTCTCCTTCAGGTGAGCGACACGTTTGATATTGCAGCTCATCACGAATCGTCGAGTTCGCGGGCACGCGGCGCCGTTTGGCGCGGGACGCTTGAAACTTGCCGAGCTGACGCGCGCATACGCGATGCCATGCACGACATCAGTCGGCGGCCATCACTGTGCTCGGCTGAGGATCGGCGAAACGGCCAAACTCTCCAGTCATCCTTCGTTCGAGTCGCGCGAGTGCTATTTTAGAAAAGAGGGACAAGGCCGCTTATGGCGCGACTCGCTCGCCGGCACTTGCTCGCTCTGAGAGGAGAAAAGGAGCGAGACGAAAGGAGCATCGTCACTATCGGAGAACCGCGTCGGAAATAGAAGCGGTCGTCGTTCCCCTCCCCTCCGATCCCTCCTCCCTCGGCGTGTCCCTCAACACTCTTCTAGTTCATCACCTCCTTCTAACACCTATCTTATTCGTGCCTGCCCCCCCCCCCCCCCCTATTCTTTCGTCCCGACCATCCCTTGGTAAACCCCGCTTTCTGAGGATCCCTTTTACTGGAGTCAAACCGTTTGCCTCAATCCCGTCCATTTCCACGCCCTTCTCTTCCCGCGACGACGCCCGAGGGCGAAAGAGTAAGAGAGAGAGAGAGAGAGAGAGAGACAGAAAGGCAGAGCGCGGCGATAGATCGCTAGATCCTATGGAGTTATGTGCCCGGACGGGCCAACGGTAACTACGCTGCAGATCGTGGAGATCGAGGTATGGCCGCGGTAGCTGGCATCTATGGCTATTCAGAGGAACGACACATCCGATACTCCGATCATCGGCAACATCACACGTGAGTTCTCGATCCGCGCGATTTTCACTCCGCCGTGACCCAATGTTTCCCGCGGCCACGTCGAGAATCCCTGATCAAAGCATTTCCGTGCCCCAAACGTCGGCGTCTGCGCCTTCGATCGCGTTATTTCGAACGCGTCTTAAGCTCGAGATTTCGGACGGAGTCGTTGGAATAAAGAAGGCACTTGTATTTGTGCTCGTCGCTTGTCACGCTCCACATCCGTCGCTATTGTTAAGATTTGATGCGCGCGGTATCTTTGGTGCTCCACGATTATGATTCGGCGGCAGAATTATAAGGTATTTGGCAGTCCTTGCGCTCCGGCACTGTTTATTTTAATGCATCACGCCCGCGTTACCATTTATTTCCCGTCGAATTTTTAAAAGACTCCGTTTTATATTTTTCGACGTTCACGCTGTCTTACGTGCAGCACCAGGAGCAGTTCTTCGGATTTTAATCTTAAGTTTGCTTTGATTCTTCCCATAAGGTTTCCCTAGTCGTGAGTCTCTCATTCGAACGAAAACAGTTGTCCGCGAAACGTCAGTGTGTTGCTTGAGAATTCATGGAGTGCCGATAATCGTGGCCTTCGTGATGCGAAAGGAGGATCCGAGCGTCGTGCGATAACCTATCTATCTGGACTCTTGGCGCATAACACGCTCTCAGTGGCCAGCGGTAACTGAGATGTGGCTGCGATAATGGGGATTTACGGAATTCAGGAGGAACGACACGTTAATCCGCGCGCACAGGGCCGGTGCAGCAAGAATGGTCGCTCAATTTAGCCGGAACAGCTGATTACTACGCGAGAATTCAAGAAGGGACGGCGAAATGGAATCGGAGTAATAGGATTAACGGCGCACGTTTTGAATATGGCTCTTATGAATAATTCGTAAGCCACGGGAAGCAAATTCTATCGCGATTCCGTCGTGATCTTGATCGGATAATCGTTCAGACTCCGACGCTCTATTCTCGCAGAATACGTCGTACGGGACCACGTGAGTGTGTGCTGCAATATTATTTGTGTATCTTCCACTTAATGAAAGTATGGGAATAGATCACAGATTGTATTAAAATTTTAATCTCAACGACTACCGTACGGATACCGACGCACAAAGTGTAATTTCTGAATCCAAAACGGGCATGATATAAAAGGCTCGCCTAAGATAAAGCACATAATTAGTTCTGAAGTTATAGGATTTAAAACAGCTTACTGAGCGAGTACGACGTCAGAGTAGACAAGTTCAAGTTTTCTCTTATTTATCTCCGGTTTTCTTGAAATTCAAGCAAATCTCACTGCGAGACTGTCTCGGGAAAGATGTCATAGCGTACTCTCGATATCCTGCTTTAATCCGGGATCAATGAATTTTTATTCATTGCGACCGTATGCCTGTTTTAAAGAAAACTTGCTTACGCGAAATGCTAATGCTCATTTTAATTAGTCAAACACTGTGCACAGACACGTCGAGCAGAATTGCACGTGGTTAAAACGAGCTGAGTGGCGCTAGGCTCGTTGAGAAATCAGCAACGTCCATAGTCGACGATCTACACGTTCGTTATGAATATGTTTACCGACGTGCGATTTATGCGGAAAGTTTCACGCGAGCACGTTCTGAAACGAGAAATGAGAAATGTTTCTTTGTAGCTGTGGGATTTACGATTCCCACCGACGAAGTCGTGCGAATTTGATAGAACGCGAGGATACTAAACCGGACATTATTATTTCGTCCACAGCTACTATCGGATCATCCGTCCATTTGAAAAATAAATGTGCCATTGTAAACGTGAGCGTCGACGACCTCAGCGTAAAGAGCGCATTTGTTATGAAAACGCATTTGGTAACATCTCGTTATCTATTATCAATTCGATTAGTCTTCCCCAAATGCGCTCAATTTGGCGACGGCAAGAACGTTATTTCGAGTAACTGATCGGAAAAGCAACCAGGGAATGACGGCTACAGAATCGATGGCGATAATCCACGCAAATACGTTGTACTCTTTAAAAATCTCCAAACGTCATCTTACATTATCCTTCCAAGCTACAAATCCGGTTGTAAACTTTCGATTCGTTCCCATTCATTTACATTTCCCATTAGGCTTGTTTATGCAAACACGTCGTCTGCCTCCCGGCTAAGTTCGCGCACACAAAGTTTTCTCCAATCAGAGTACACGCCAGTCAGTTTGAAGTCTTTAACTCTAACAAGATAATTTTCACGAATCTATCGACCTTGCGGCTACGTCGGTTCCACTGTGACACTCCACTCTGCTTCAAGTTTCTCGTCACACTCGCCTACTGAAACTAATAATTCTTCCCTCCCCTAACCGTGCGCACCCTACTGTGTTCTCCGTCCGGTCTTATTTCCGGCCTCGAAGTAACTTCGGGAAAGGTGGCCACTTCCTGCTTACGTTGCCTCACAAGATACTCCGAACGTTGCGAAACAGTACCCGTCCACCGTCTTTACCGTATTTCACGTTCGAGAGGGTCGTTCCATCCCAATGAAGGGGCAAATATGATAGTTAACGAGCGCCGTTTTCGTCCTTCATCGCGTTACATCACAAGATGCGGCGTTATTGAGCATGTACATACGTTGCTCTTTTTGCGAACCGCGTCCACAGTAGCTGACGAAGGCGTTTCAGCTGAATGGCGTGTCGTTAAAACTTTAAGGGAACAAGATACGCACGCCAAACTCAAC
Source organism: Priocnemis perturbator (assembly GCA_963942575.1). Taxonomy (NCBI): domain Eukaryota; kingdom Metazoa; phylum Arthropoda; class Insecta; order Hymenoptera; family Pompilidae; genus Priocnemis; species Priocnemis perturbator. Next base: position 15,955,995 of record OZ012647.1, on the reverse strand, counting down.
TTTTGTATGTTTCAAATTCGGAGTCGATTTGACAAGATACGCGAGTGGATATGAAACATTGATTGGAAACGTGCGCTAGTTATGTTATTCTCAATGTTTCATATTTCTTAACCATTTTTTTTCTCTAATCGGTCTTCTGAATTTACATTGTAGTTTTACACTCTCCGTGCAATCTCTGCCCACGAACGCTTGATGGGGTGAATCTCGGGGCTTTGTGGTGAAGTTGGCGGTGGCTCGTGAGTGGAGTGTTATGTAATATCCACTCCTTCACAAGCCTAGCGGTATACTTACGAGTAGAGTCGTTTCCCTGCGAGGAGTAAAAATTGTCCGAGAAGCCTAGTTTCTCGTCATTTTATATCAAATCATACTTTCAAATATTATTAAATAGTGGAATTTAACTTAAAATACAATTTTTATAAATGAAACCATCTATCCCGTTTTTGTACCGTGCAGCACCATGTACGTTTTTTTAATTGATTTTCCTCACACATAAGTGCGTCCATCTCAGTCGAAGATGTTCAATTTATTCCGGTCGAAAAATGCGTTATCTTTAATTTTGTATTCTTTTGCGAAATATAATAGCTTAAAGGTAGTAATGCATGTTAGCAGTCGTTTCAGGCGTCCGAATATTTTGGTAGCTCTGCTTCTTCGCTCGATGGAAGGTGTGTCTTACGCGTATCTTGAATCTTTCGTCCGCGATATTCCATAGCGTTTTGCAGGACCACACCGACCGGTGGCATTGCTAATATTTATCACGAAAGTATACGCTGTCCCTATGCGGTGCCCATAAAACAGAGTGCATTCTGGGAATAGTTTATGTGCTCCGACTATTTACTGTACTTCCGTTCGTGAACGTGTGTATCATTATAGGACTACCGTCTGCGTTGTTATAATGATTCTTGTACGGCAAAATAGTTAGGCTACGTGTAAAGCAATATGTATTCCATTTTTATGGAGGTTAGGTAGAGAGGTAGAGACTTTACACACTACGTAACTTAAATTGTACGTTTGTGATCGTTACTTTCTATTTTCTAAAACATTCTTCCAATTATGTCCCTTTTTATTATCGTCATCATCTATTACCTACTCGGCAAATATGTAGACGAAACATATGTCTCTTGTAGTAAGCTACTTTCGATCGTGTAAGCGTGGAAACGCGCATGAGCATTTCGTCATACACGTATGAACAAAAACTGAAGACACAGTGTATTCAACCCTGTACATTTTGCATGCACACAAACGCATATCACGAGAGAAGAAAGTCTCGTCACCTACACAACTGCACTGACAAACGATAAATCGCGCGCGACGACTAGATACTTCCATTTATCGGTAAATGATCCGATATAATATCGCGCACCACGAATTCACAGACACCGACGTATTTTTCTCATTAATATCAATCCTTCCGTTCTCATCGGGCAGCGCACGGTTCATTTCACGGTTCACGACCGTGCCCTCTTCGAGCGATAATCACGGCGATCGATGGCGCCGTGCGTTTCATAATTTCACGCATCTTGGCACAGACAGCTTCCCGTCGCGAAAAACGAAGCGCAGGAGAGTTCACGTCGAGCACACGTACCAGGGGCATACACCGTTCTTTTTTTTTTTTTTCTTTTTTTTTTTTTCTCTCTTCTCGTCGACGTCGGGCTCGTTACGTATTCGTCTGGGTGCAACTTAGCGGGGCACACGAACGTAAGTTTGCCGGAGAAGGGAGCCTTGTCGTGGGGCACACGGGCGTCCCACGGCCGCGGGTTAATTGATTTCCAATATCGGCTTGACCGGCCTTCGGACACACGGCGAGGCATAAGCACGTACGGCGAGCGTCCCACCCCACACAATGAACTATCGATACGGCGACGGCGAGAGCACACTGGACATTAAACGGCAATAGAACCCATACGCTGGTACCGCGGGCTTCGCCGGAGTTAATTGGATCTTGAGCAGTGTCGCGTGCCGTCAGAATTCGGCCAGCCTCACGTATGAAACCCGCGAGCTCGCCACGTGAGCCTTTTAAATCGGCCTCTTCGGGGCGAGACTTACTCCATTAGCGCGGCACGAGCGGCCGTTCGACACGGCAGGTTTCGCATCGTGTTCGCTCTTTAGGGAAGAATCGGACGCACGTAAGAAAATCACAGAAATTCGGGAAGTTTCGGGGGATGATGTGTTTTAATGTAAGAAATAAGCATGTAGAATTTTAAAATTCCGTGCTGCGACTGCTGCGTAGGGTAGAAGATAATAGGTTAAGAAGTTAACACTGTCTCTTATGGAGGGATTGAAGCTCTTTTGTCGTCAGGTTTAGCAGGCACTCAGTGTCAAAAATTCAGTAATGTGTTACCGGATAATGGTAGTTTTTATCGTAAATATTATTTTAAATGGAAAGTTAATCTTTTGGAATACTAATTACGAGCACCACTACGTTATCTACATTTGTAAATACGTATTGATTTTCATCATGTGGCATTAACTTTTGACCAGATTGTCTGTCTGATTCTTCCTTAATACCGGATATCCGTTTCGTTTCTCTGTTGGAAAATTTCCCGTTGAAAACTTGGAATTTATACATTAGAGCGTTCATGAAATATAGAGTGTAGCGTAACGTATGAGACAGACGCTGAACGACACATTTTTGTAACGAATATAGAAATTATGTTACGGGAGATTTCATGTATTACGTGCGCAGAGTTGGTAAACTCGTTGTTTATGATCGGTCCGTGCGTCGAGTAAGCGAAGTTGGCAAGAGAAAGAAATCTAAATGCAGTTTTGGCGAAGTACCTTTCGTATCGTATGTTCGACATTTCGGGAGTTCGTTATTTTCGCGAACGAATTAATCATGCCCTTTGCCAAAACGCACTCTGATATAATTCACGACCAAACGAATAGTGCGCACTCCATGAAAAAAAAAATGTATGTTCACTGAGTCCGAGTATACAAGGAATTGGCTGCATTTTTCACATTGCGTGCATTGCGAAAGAACTTTTTCGATCGATAATGTACTTTCAACTAGTTTACTGTACATGTATGAGGTTTCGTGAATAACAGAGCGTCAACAGAGTCGATCGCAGTTAATTGACTGCCAGCGTGAACCTTAACAGAACAACGTACGTTGAACAATGCTTCGAATGTGGGATAAAATGATGGGACTTTACGAATACAAAACCGCCCGTAAGACTGCCCGACGTAATTTTGTAGTACTCTGCGTACACAAGCAATGACATGAATATTAATGGAAAAATCAGGCGTTATTGTGAACGGCACGTTCTACGCTTTGCTCCAGGGAAACAGTTTTAACGTCGTTTCAGTGACTTTTAACTTTTTAACACGATGTCGAATGTTTTATGCTAAATCATCGTGCAGAAAATTGTCGAGGACATTATACTGATGATTATATACTTTGGCTGCTCAATCCGTGTATTTGACGTATGTAAACAGTTTTTGAAGTAGTAGTACACGCAGATGGTCATGAATTGGATAGCCTATTGAGTTGATTTAATAATACCACGATTTCATTCGCAAACAGCAAATTGCACGGTTATGCAATTCTATGCGAACGTAAAAGAATTGTAATAATCTCGCTACTGTATCTAGATCAACGTTAATCCAAAGATTCATGCAGCAAATGTCACATCGAGTACGTTAAGAAACAACTTGAATGATTTTGTGTAACAGCATATTAATTCGACAGGATTTACCTAATTGGTTCTTAATCCCCCCGATCGACATTTACTCTTTCGCACATGAAGCTTAGGATGTGCTAACGTAAGTGACAAGTTCTTCGACAGGCTATAAGACGAACTCGTCGGATTAAGATAAAAGACCCTGCAGACAGCAGGACGTTCTTTTTCACCGGCAAAGAGCTAAAGAAATGCTAAAGAATTGCTAGGAAGCTCGAGAAAGCCAATCTTGAATCCGAATTATACGGGAGAGTGAGGTACTTTTAAAGTTAATTCGATATCAAGTCCACTATCGATATTCTGGGCTTCCCGACGACCCTGAGCATGGAGTGACGGCAAAAGATAAAACGTACGACTGGCGCGAACTGTTAAGGATGATGAGAATGTAATTTTGACATCTGGCACAATGTTCGATGCACTATACATGCAGAACGATTTAGATTAAATTTGCTCATCAAGATAACTGATATTTGTTCACATTACAGAAATATTTTGTTACGTGTATGCAATGAAAAGTATCTGTTAAGAATATGTTAGCGTAGATGAGGTATGAAAACATGTCTAGATTATGTACGACAGAAGTGGTTGCATCGCTTGGACCTATTTGTGGTTATGCAAATGTCTTTAGCATTCACTGCAGCACACCGGCAAAACTAACGTTTTCAGAAATTCCGCAACCTCTATTTCAATTACGCAGAACTGTCTTAGGCTACGCTTATAAATAATATTATTCGTACAGTGCGGATAGCAAGCCAAGAACCCGGCGAGGTCTGCTGTCTGTATAGCTTAAAAATGATTAATTTTTAAAGTGCGTCTCACCTACTTTGCGATAAACTTTGGACTTATTCCGAACAAAGGCATATGTGAGAAATTGGAAGGGGAGCGAGTTTCTCAAACTTTCTCATGGTTTTAATTAAATGTTCCCATTGTTTCTAATGCAGAAGTTCCTCGAAATCGACATATCCATCCTCCAAATATGTATTCAAAGATGAGCTGAAAACCATAATTGGCGCGCGTACAATTACGTCAAGATTTACGTCAGCATCAGATGCACATTAAGTACAACTGAAATTACCAATAAAACATCCAATTAAAGTCAGTCGCTAGGAACACAGACCGCGCGATGTTTTAAACATTTCGCCTTGGTATCGCGCTCTGAAATTGTCTCGCGTATCGCAGGTCTTACATATACATAAACGTGCAATCAGCACAGGGTCAAAGAATTTCTGATAATAGCACACGCGTTTCCGTGCAGGAAACCACGCACGCACGCACCCACCAGCTCCGTCGTTCACTGTCTGCGCCGGGTCTAAAAAAAAAAAAACAGAAAAAGAACGATATGCACCAAAGCAAGGCCGGGCGATATTAAACGGCCGCGCGGCTTCTGGCACGGAATAAACGTTATCGAGCGGTATCGTTTTGAGGGCGAGTGATCGGGCGCTATCATCCTGAAGCGCGAGACGTTCGCGGAAGCCGCGGGATGCAGGCAAGACCTCGCCGTTCGATGAGAATATTCCCCGTCCTCGCTCGTCGGCCTTTGCGAGAATCTTTCCGCAAACCTTTGACGACCCGGCCACTTTTTACGCCGAGCGATTCTCGACGCCGTCGTCGTCGCCGGTGGGTGCCGGGAAACGACGATATAACTACCGACCCCAGCGACAGATAAGACGCGCCCGTAACAATCGCTCTTGGCACGCCGTCCGGGAAACTTTCGAAATTGCCTGCCTTCTGGCACCGCCGCACGTTCCTCCCCCGAAGCCCACTTTCACGCGCGCACGTAATCGCTCGCGCGGACGTACGACGTACGACGTACGACGTACGACGTACGACCGGCGGCAACGAGGACGACGACGATGGCTGACGGTGGCGCGTCGAGCGTCGATCGAAAAGCGATAGGTGTGGCGGCCGATTAAAAACGCTCGAATCAAGACGGCCGAAACGCCGTCCGGGTATGAGATACGCGTCGGCCATGCAATTCCGCTGGCAAATCGTCCATCGCCCGCGGAGATCGCCTTGCTCGACAAACAAGGCGGATCCTTTGCGACATTCCCGACACTCGCCGTTTGCTTTCCGTCGTCCCGACTTCGCGACGCTCATTCGACGCTTCCGCCTGTACGTTTAATTAAATGCGCCTCGCCAGAGTATCGATTCCGATGTTTCGAGGCGTTTTTCTTTTTTTCTTTTCTTTCGCCCGAACACGTCGCCCGTGTCTTTCGATAATTATCGTCCCGTTAGCCGGAGGTAATTGTAATGTTTTTCATCGTACGTTCTCAACTGCGCGACAACGTCTATAATGCACGTGTGCGGAGAGGCTGAGCATCGCTTACGGTGCGATTATTGGCGTCCGCGGCGCACGGAATATTCGTTATGCAAATAAATCTTTATGACGCGTGCCGGCACGCCGCGGAGTTATTATAATTTACGCAGATTTATTCAAAAACTAGACACATATAAACGGACGTCGTTGTACGGGCGACACATCAAATCTGTCGGTAGCATCGTAATCAGAGATTCGTTTTGTTCGCTGCTGGCAGTTTAACAGTTAACTTTTGGTATACCTAGCGTAGCTTTAACACTCATTATTAGATATTCTTCGACACGAATTACATTTCGATTTTAACCAATCTTACTTCACAGCAGAACAATAAAAAACATAGAGAAAACAACATATTATCGTCGTACATTTGCATGAACCTAATTAATACACGCTACGACGCAAAAGACTTTTATCGCTTCTTGTCACACAATACGCTCAGATCTAGCCACAGTTAAAGTAAATGAAAATTATTCTGAGCTGAGTCCTCGGCTTTGACCCTTCGCTAAATTTCTAAAACAACTTACGAAAACATATTTCACGATGCCGAATATAAAAAAAAAATAAAAAAAGAACGGTAACGGAATATATGGTAGAACATCAAACCGAGTACCCTCGTTTCACGCGTTGAACCCGGAAAACATTAGTTGATCCAGCAGATATCATCGACGATTGATCTCAACGACTTGAGATGTTACATTGCTTTAACACGGGATCGTTTAACTTCAGCAGAAGCTATTCCCATCTCTGATACCACCCAACGCCAGTTTACCAAATGACCAACGAGTATCGAGAAACTCTCGAGGAATATGAAAGAAAAAGAGTCGTCCGCTTAACGGACGTTCGAAGCAAGAAAGAATCGTCGAGCACGCACACACCTCCGCTAACGGAGTGTCAGATAACGATATAACGACGGGGTTGAGACTGTTGAGAGTTGAGAGAAGAAGCACAGCGCCCCTCGTAGCCGTCGGAGCGGCATCTCTGAATACGGTGCAGCAGCGTGGCAATGTACCACGGGCTGCGTCGTTACCGACCGTTCAAGTATCTGCGCGAGGTACAGAGAGCAAACTCGGCACGAACCACTCGCGTCTCAACACGTTTCCCAGTACCCAGCATTCTCGCTCGTCCCACCCCCTTCCCCGTCGGAGCGAACTCTCCGGAGCGCCAAAACTCGTGGAAAGTAATCGAGACAGACGGATCCGCGCGATCCACGACACGAATCCTCGAGTTCTCGCTTCGATGCGTCGGACGACTCGCGAGGATTGGTCCGACGATGCGCGACGTATCCTTTCTCGTCGCCCGCCGATAGTGCCTCGCTCCAGAACGATTGTCCCACGGATCGGCCGACCGCGATCGATCCGTGTTGTTCGGCAAATTGGCAATTAGCACTTTCGAACTATCCGGAGTGGCCAATTAACGCCGGCCACCCCGGGTATTAGCACCCTCTTGATTTGCTTCCGATGGGCGAGGGGCGAGCGGGAGGGCTGTCGCCACGGAAAAGGCTCTTTTTCTACTTCAGCGAGGGCTCCTTTGATGCGGCAGCATCCCCCTCACCTGCTAACTTAACCGTTCTTCTTTTCCATCCTCCGCCCTTCATGGCTTCCTCTTCATGCTCTCCGTCGCTCGCGTGACAGAGGGTGCCTCGAGTAGACAACTCACTTTTGTAGCGGCGCGAACGGCCGAATGAATGAACGACGGAGGCTTGAAAGGCACTGAAGAGACACGTCGTCCTTTGTTTGCGCTCGACCGGTCCTTGCTCGAGGTCGGCTCGCTGCGCTTCCTTCATTCCCTTATTTACCTGCGCCCATCAACACTGCCGCTGGATGCCGTCGTAAAAACCTCCTGAGATGGAAGTCGAATCTGGCTATGAAGTTCGGGTGGGGCTCCAGCACGCGCGTGGCAGATACATGTTTCATGCTCGCGAATAATGCTTCGAGAATTTAACGTCGAAACGGTGGAACGTTTAATTTTGCGAGTTTTTCTTGATCAGCAACGAATTCATTGCCGCAAAATGCTGGTGCATTCGTAATCTTGGCAAGGGATGTTTATTAGTTCATTTGCCCGGAGCTGAATATCCGCAGTTCGATTTGTCGGCACCGAATCTTTCGATAGTCAACGACGTCGCCGAGTAATTGATGTCAAGCTGACAAACGAGCTCGTGGCTGTATTGTGACAGTGGAATTTTGAGCCTGTCTTTCAGCGTAGTTGCATAATATTTCCTGCCGAAGGAAATTGAAAATTGGTATTCCTACGTTGCGTAATGCATTCTATATCCGACAGAATTTATCGATGAGTTTCATGAGCGGGAGCTGCATAGAATTGATATAACGCTGTAATTATAACGCCCGCAAACGCGCATTAAGTTCAATTTTCGGGCTTCCGCACAGAATCCTTAATCAACGGTGGTAAAATATGTCAATCTGGCTTAATAAGCAGCGTGCTTCCATTGGTTAGCAGATCACTCTGACATGTTTTGCTTCTGTAGCCTCCTGCACTGTCTAGCAATTCTAAGAATTCTCATGTCCCGGTTAAAAAATGAAAAACGAACAATTTCAAAATGAGATTTCCTTCTGTATTGCATATTGCAATAGATAATTTCAATTTTTGTCCAGTGAAACTTTCGTGGAAAACTGATGTATAATATTGTCGTAAATTATATAATACTCCAAACGAACCCTAACATTTGACTTTCGTGCGTTCTCAAACGGAATGCCACTACTCTTAGATTAAATCCCCTAACACTGCTAGCAGCATATCGTTTATTGATAATGTAACGTGAACGGAGAGAAGATTCGCGCCGGCACAATTAGTAAAATTGATGTCAAGATAAAGTTACGCGACACGAACCGTGCTAGACCTGTCAGTCGGTAATTTACATCATCTGCAGGACTGCACATTATTTCCCGAACCATATATTGTGGTCGAACCACCGCAGTAACGCACGCGTGCATGACCACCCTCTACACTAACGCATACGTTCTATATATAGGACCGCGAATGTTCTCGCTGCAAAGAGCTTCTTAAAAGTTGATCGATTCTGTTTTCCCGCAAGTGAACTTAATAACCAACAATACGAGCGACAACAATGACGATGATGTGATTAGAATCATCGGCGCTCGCAGTAAATTGCGATTACCTTAACGCAGTGCACATGTGTCAGGACAATCGATCGGCCCCGTCTTGTTATGCTTACGGGCAGCTGTAATTGTTGTTCGACATTAGTTCGTTGATTAATGGGAATTAGACAATGCAGGTTCTTCACTGTACCACAGACTACAGATGATGTAGTCCTGTTTCTTTACTTGTAATGCATCCTATATTGCACTTTGTAACGCTCTCTATGTGGACCATGAAGTTATTGGTAGACTAGCAGTTATGTATTTTCCGCGAGTTTAATCGTATTAACGCGACTTACACATGTTTGGATACTTGAGTAATTACGATATAGTTTTCAAATTAGTTACGTTACTCGAATCCAAAATAACTAAGCCGGAGGGTACTACAACCTTTAATGGGAGTCGCGAAGAAGTAGAATCTGCAGAATATACACAGTACGTCACAGAAACAGACTCATTGTAAGGAGCAAAATGATACGTACGGTAACGTGATACGTTTAGCGACTTGACGCAACAAGCGCGCCTAATACTTGCGTATACATACGTTACGACCGTACGACGCGCATCTATATATAGCATGGACTTGTACTCAGTTGCGTGCATGCGAGCGTAATTAATGGCACCGTATATAATAACCCTCTAACTGTGCAAATTGCGATGGCATAATATCGTCCGGACTATTCAAGGCGTACACGCGCTCGGCTGTCGTCACACCGCGATGTCGAAAATTACAGGTGCCCATAGGGTAATGTCAATTTGTCTGTTCGATCGGCCGAGCGTGACCACTGAATTTATTCCGACACCTCACGGCTCCATAGTTGCCCGTCGACCGGTCATAACGGCTCACGTCATTACGCGCCGTTTCATTCGACTCGCCGCAATCCTTACGTAAGCGTCGAAAACGATCCGAATACCTTCGACCACCCCGTGCTTCATATTTCAACATTCCAAATATACCCTCCCCGCGCACGCACTCGAACGATTGATAAATTCTAAGCTTGACGGAAGCTCGGTCGAAAAAGAAAAGAAAGAATCCTACCGGCCGAATGACGCCCTCGCTCGCCAGCTGCCGATGCGTCAAAAAGCATGGGCGGGGGGTATAAGTCAGTTACCTCGCGAGGAACGGCTACGTGAGCGCGCGCATGTGCCCGCAGCGTTACAAGAGTCCTGGCCTGGCGTGCTTATTACAAGAACGCCAAGTGTCGCGACCACGTGAGCGCCGATCCGCGTGTGCACGCACGCGCGCGCGGCTGCAGGGGAGCAACGTGCACTTATGCAAATTGTAACGTGTGACGGTGCCGGTGGTCGAGCGTCGCGGCGGAACAGACGTGTACAGGCCGCAGACGGCAGACACACGACGATTCACCGTGACTGGAGTGTGTTGATCGATCCGCGCGGCGAGTCACAATTCGCGACACATTTTCCCCCGTATGCGTGCACCGTCCTCCTTCTCAGCCCTCCGACCTCGCGCCGTTCCGTTCCGTTCCGTTCCGTTCCGTTCCGCGCCACGCCGCCTGGCCTGGCCTGGCCTGGCCCTCTCCGACGCTTAACGATGAATACACATCACGTATGAATGCGTACATCGTTAACCCTCAAGTACGCCGTCGTGTATGCGCCTCGGCATTGTAAAAATAGGAGCAGCGAACGGCGTCGGGGGGCAGGCGAGGTCTCATTTGCGATGAAATCGCGCCCGACTCGCCGCATTCGCCGGAGTAATAAACCGGTCGAACCCTCATTTCGCGCTCGGCGAATTAATGCTCGTTTCGCCTTTAACGCCGCGCAACGAGTGGCGGCTTCCCGCGAGATTGCGGGTGGGAGGACGATAACGATGCTGGAATGAGATAAGGAAGTGCAGGGAAGCGGGGGGTGGGGGAGAAAAATGGATGGCACGGTGTGAGGGGGGGTGTTGCCGTGTTGCGGATGATTCGCGAACTAAGGACAAGGGATCCGATTTGAGAGTGAGGATGAAAGGGGCATGATGACAGTTTCGAGGGACAGATGTTTCTTTCGCAAGATGTTCGCGGCAGGAACGCTATCGCGGCGGCGTGTTACGATCTCGGGAATTATTGATACGGCTGTTAAGATAGGACCCGTGGGGCGAGGCAGCGATATCGTCGTATTTTATTTACTGTCCGGCACGATTCCCTCGGTTGCGTGAACGAGAACATAATTGCGGTACTTTTTGGGGGAACGAGCTCTTCGCGGCGGCGAAGGAAGAAGTGGAAGTGGTGTTCGAGAGGAACACTAAACGCTTATGGCGACTCTCTCGCTGGGCGCTCGTTCGTATCCTCAAGGGTGTAAGATATCGCGCTGAATCTGCGCGAACGCTCTGCAATTCAGAAATACCCTCTTGCGGCTGAACAAAGGAAAGATGAAATATTCTCCGACCGCTTTGCTACCTACCGTTACACCCTGTTTCTGTCTCTCTCTCTCTCTCTCTCTCTCTCTCTCTCTCTCTCTCTCTCTCTCTTTCTCTTCTCTTGCCGGCCCACCCTTGCGCCCTCTCGCGAGGACGACCAACCGAGTTTCTCGGAAAATGCTCCACGATTATTACCCACCTCGATCGATCCGAGTTGCCTTGATGAGCCATGGGCGGAAACACTTTCGCGACGCAATGACGCTTTCGGAAAGTCGCCGGTCACGTGTTTCATCGTATATCGATGCCACAACAGCGTCATTGCTCTCTGTTCTGTCATTAACGCACGTCAAACTTAATTACGTAATCGCTGCGCGACGTAATCGCTAGGTTGATGAATGATTAACGATTAAATATTACAGTCGATTTCTGCATGCTACTCGACATATGTACATAGGTTTGAACTCATACTCAACTGGAAATTGAGCGGACTTTCGTCACACTGCGTGTTTTCGTCCACTAACAAGATCGACCTTTTCAGCGTGCACATACACGCGCGGTTGTATGTATACGCTTTTCACGAGACGACAAGATCCTTTTTTAACAAGGAAGTAGAAAATTGCGCGAGGAAAGCGGTGAAACGTTTCCTTTGGCAAGGAATATATCATTCGAACGGCGAGACCACTCGTCTCTGTCGTCGGTAGAAAGGCTTCAATTGGAGTCTTCAAGCAGGTACATAGGGCGACCGTGGAAAACTAGAGCGAAAAGAACCGGGGAGGCTAAGTTTTCGAGAAGAAGTAAACGGGGAAAGATGAGCTCTTCCTCTCCGGAGACTTGAGAGTCAAGTAGTCGCGTGGGAAGTCGAAACATTCCTCTCTTTCTCTCCTTCCCTCTCTTCGTCCCCTTCCTTCTCCCTCCCTCTGCCCTTCGTTACCCTCTTTTCCTCGTCTCTTTTTAAGCTTCGCTATTTTTGTCACTCCTCAGCCACCATGTTTTTGAAGTGTGTGTGTGTGTGTATGCATGAAACCGAGAACTCGAATGTTTCAACGCATATCAACGAGACACGTTTCCGGATGATTCGATAACGACTGCCTCGAAAACTTCGCCGACACGTCTTGTATCAGCATGCCACTCTCGGCGCCTTGATTATTAATTGGTGCGCAGGGAGGGATGATAGAGCGCAAGGTGACGTCACTGTACGTGCGCCTGCAACGAGATTATCACCGCGCACGTGCGGCACATCCGTTGAACAACCAGATAATGTTACGTCACGGCATGCCGCATTCCCCTGCGCAACACACATTACGTGACTCCCCTCTATTAAAGCTGATTCCTTTTTCTGACGCCGCAACAATCGTTCGAGTGGTTGCCTAGAGTCCCGCGGAACGTGCAGTGTACTCCACGGTAGACTAGCGACTAGCCTCTGCTGAACAAAAGAATCCTCGTCAATGTGCCGACGCCATTGCGGAGGAAAAATTTGACATTGATGTTAACAGACTTGATCCCCGCGGGGCTACCACCTCCCAGCCGACGTAATGAGCGTCATTTTCTTCATTCCTTCATTCTCTCGGCCGTCTGCTTCCTACCCACACCCTCTATCTGCCTTCACTGACCTCGAAAGTGTTCCAAGCTATGTGAAAATCGACCCCAATGACTACTCGACCTGTTTGGCATGCCGAAATATTTTCGGGTCTTTGCACATGCCTAGTCGGTGTGACCAGTAGTCGCAGGGGGTTATTTGGTGCAGTGGAGTCGATAAGGGTAGCGAGGCGGCTGCCTGCTTGCGCCATCTAGTGGCGGGTCGCCGCATCACGCGGTAATATCTGCGAACATAACCTCGAAGGCTCGTTGGAACAGGCAGAGAACGAAATAACGGATGAGACGAGCAGGAAAGGAGAACGTTCTGGGGCGTTCTGTTTGTTCCTTTGCGAAGCCAATTGCACTCTCCACTATTCTTCCTAGTCTCTTTCTTCTTTTCAGATAGCGAAAGCACGGCTGGTGACGCCCGATGACGCATTGATCAGAACGTAGGATTAATCTATCTGGTATGTTTCGATCGATTGGAATTCCTGGCGATTGTAATGATCGGTGGGGTGTAGCATGTACCGAGCTGCTACTGAAAGTCGCGTAAATTCTGCGTCAGTATCGCGGCCGCGATGTACCATGCTCAATATTCGTATGCCTATCGTCACAGCACCAATTGGTTATTTTCGGACAACGGTATGGACAAGTCAGTTTATGCACGAACAACGCAGGCGCTATAATTAGATGGCGCTCCGATGGTCGAGAATGTATAAAACGCACTTGGACGTTTTGTTCTTGTAAGACCATTTGCTAGGATAAATACATAGCGTAGGAAACGAAGAAAGTGGGAGTTGTCGTCCAAAGTGAACCGGCTCTCGATAAAACGTGTTATTAGCTAGGGTTAAAAATAAACGACGCAAACTTTATGTCAGTTTCATACTGCGACGTATGTTCATTGCGAAGAAATTGAACGAAGTAACGCTTACCACCGCATTCACTTTGCAGATCACTCGCCATTCGATGCGCATTTTTCTAACATTACAGACACCGCCAGTGGCTCGTCAAAGGAAAACATAGAGGGCGAAAGAGGGAGGGAGAGAAAACTAGGTTAAAGCCTAAATAGCTTAATGGATAACGCAGCTTTGCCTTGTATGTTCCTAGTGATCGAGTAAATGTGCGAGAATGTGCGAGAACGATCAGCCTTTTTCCATCGCTTCTCCCGCACGATGCTTGTCTCGGCACGAAGATGGCGTTTGGAAAGTGCCGCTATCGTTTGCGAACGGATAAACTAAGCGGCGTTGGAACTGTTTCCACGTACACGGAACCGTGCGAACGGTCACACGATGGAAAAAGATTGAACTATAATCGTGAGAATGGACGATGGATGGGATGTGTCGTGTTATTAGCCAGTGTCCAGCTGCGCGTTACGTCATTTCGCCAGAGAACGGAAGGAAGTGTGACGCTTGCAATTATCACGTTTGTGGAAGCAGCCCGTTTCTCTCTACCGTTTCCCACGCACGCCGCTGAATATTGGAGTGTAAATAGCGCGCGGGACTCTGCGAGCCTTCGCCTTGCCGTACGTGCGTCTAACTCCAGCTCTTAACGCACTTTCGCTATAAATAGAAAGCCTTGTCAAGATGAATTCTTCCAATCGAATTTTGGGAGGACGTTAGAAAATACATGTTTGACATTACGCTCGCATCGACGCGTCCAGCAGCCCCTTTACCTCATAATGATTGCTTTCCTAATCAGCACATGATGACATTGTTGCAGTAACAGACGTCGCTTTTGCGAGACCCATTAATTGTCGGCATACTTCGCATTTCGAAGACACGGTCTGTTTGTTTCTCTCATAGGAAGCACGCGTGGCTCGAATAGCGTGAAACCCGTTTCTTACGTTAAACCGTTCAATTTACCTTGCGCATTGACATAACTGTGTGTTCGTAACACACGATTCGTTCGGATCAGGGTCATTCTGGACGTTTCATTGATGCTCGCTAGTACATTCACGGGGTGGAAGGTAACCAGAGTTAACCAGCCCCGTTCGAGGCCTCGAAAAGCAGGGAAGCTGACCTAGATAACTAAGCCCACGACCCGATTCGCCCCATCTTTACCGAAGCCGGTGAATGGATCCGACATGACGCACACACCATATCGTGCTCTGTCTCGTCTCTCCTCTCTCGATCCATAACCTTATTTCCTTTACGTAACGATGAGAACTCACGTAAGAGCCCTCGCCGCCGTCTCTCTCTCTCTCTCTCTCTCCTCTCATTCGATCTCATCGACTTACTCACTCTCACTCTCCCCTGCTTCAATTCCTTCCTAGCTCCGTCAGTCACTCGCTCTGTTCCACTCATTCGCCACGATCCATACGTGAAACAGGCACGCGTACAATATGTTCGACACCGCGTCCAATACACGAGCGAGACAATAACGCGGAGTGGATAGATTACGTATTGATTCGGGACGCTCGATGCAGGGCTATGGTGGACATGTAAAATGAAAAACGTGCCGTCGACGAAGTTACACGTCGTTGTCGGCGGCTGAGCGTCGCGGCCAGTTCCTTCCTTTACCGGTCCAAAAGCCACTACGTTCGGCGTGTCGCGGAAAAAGGAATGGCCGTGCCAGAGGTGACGGGACCAGACATTATCGTATTCGTCCGTTCGATGCGTCTATTTCCATCCTCAAATTGGCTAAACGTTATTTTTGATTTGGCTGACGACGCGCGGGAAAGTATGAGGAAATATTTTTCACATGACTATTTCGGATGCCGCTTTCAATAGCGGATTCTGGTAACGGATTCTCGGATATCTAGTAATAGATTTTCTCCCCGTGACATTGTCGAATGGCCGACGTGTGCGCGCCCGCGGACACGTTTCGTCAATGTACGGCGACACACGCTCGCAGGGCGGCACAATGAGAGGAAATAGGAAATGTTGAATCGAACGGCCGTCACTTTGTGCGCCGCTAGCGCACGTTTCGTACGATTATCGACAAATATAATTTGCGAAACGCAAGCAGTAATAGATTTCCAATGAACCGATATTAGATTTCCATTAAATGACGCATTTCCGAGATGGAGAGGGGGGGGATAAAAAGGGAAGGTATAGAAAGCACATATACCTATATGTGTATTATCGGATCAGGAGAAGAATTTGAATATTTCAATTGAAGCGAAATTTTTCATTAATCGATACGTAATCGCGCAGAAGAAATTAATTTGAACGTAAGAGCGCTCTGCAGGAAAAGCCTCGGCTTCTCGCTAATTATTCTGGGAAGAATTTCATTTGCCTCTCACCGCGCTTTACGTCACATAGAAGTACCCGTTCTTTGTATCATTTCCTGTAAAGACGTAATGACTAATATATTTAAATACGATCTGCATAATGAGTGCATGGCTCATACGTCATCGCATACGACAAATTTCTTCAAGGTTCGTACGGTACTTCAAATTTGTCCTCTTCACATTATCTATATATTTCGCGACATGAGCCTATGTCATTACGAGTAAGCTTTTTAACAGGTTGCCAGCCGATATCGTTGCCCGTTTAATCTCTTGTTGCTCGAAATGTGGATACCCTCCTCTACGTGGTCCCTCGCTAGAGAAGCACTTGGTAAGATCAATCACTGAGTGCACCCGCCGCTACACTTCCCATTGTCTTCTTTGACGCAAAGTCTCCTTGATGGCGGAGCTTTGTCACGATGAGTCTAATACTCCGCATCCGGGCTTCGAGTGTTTCTTCCCGGCGCCGGCGTCCCTCGTGAAGCATAGCGTCGACTCGCGCAAACCAGCGTCTCGTATTCATTTCCGAGACATCAAGATAGCCCGGCCAATGCTCCTTCCATACGGCAGACGTCGTCGGCGTCGTCTCATAAATCGTTAAACAATTTACGTACGATTATTGGAAAACCATACAGACGGACCAAGACCGTTTGCCGGCGCCAGTAGGAATGCTCTTTCAACTAACACTTTCGAGCTTAATCCCAAGTAAGCAAATTCGGACGCGACGGCTTCGTCATTGAAATCGCTCCGAAGCGCTCAGACTTTATCGCTTATTACCTTTATCCGCAGCAGAAATTGCGAATCGAAGTCACGTGCACGGTAACGATCGTTACCTTTTATACGTTACCACCGTACATATCGCTTTTGATGTTAATCCCAGCGGAGGAAATATTTTTAGGCCGCTTCCTGGCTATCGGTGGACGGATATTCGAACGTGGAATATCGAAACTTCCGCGGCATTATTTCAAATGGGACGGCCCGGCCTGCAGAAGCGGCGCGTCGTTGGCTTAGCTCCACGTCGCGTTGCGGACCGTATTCCGGTGGCCCAAATACACGGATATTTATTGACGTATCTTAACTTTCAACTCTAAATTTTCTGTCCGCGGAAGATTTCGGCGCAGCGTTCCTCGCGATCGGCTAGCGAGGCTCGCCACCGTTGTCTCTGAGAAAAAAAAAGGACACTTTTCGGGAAGGCTTGCGCATCCGAGGCTTGCAGTCCGTGCCGATGTCGGGTCGTTTACGACTACGCCGACCACGCGCTGCCTCGCCTTAGGCAAAAAACTTTGGCCTAGTCAGGTGAAATTGCCTTCATTACTGTACGGCTAATAAAGCTCGGGCGTTTGGAAGAAAATTGGCTTGCCGAACGGGAGCATCGCCGTTCCGAAGTTTTAGGTATTTCCAATGCCCCTTTTTTTTTCCTCTTCAGCCTCCGCGTCAGCGGAACTTCGTCGACGTCATTCGTAATTATTTATGTCGCGCGAGGCGTCGTTACGCGACGCGTGTTCTAACGATTTCGCGAGTTTCGCGACGTTTCAATTATCCGAGGAGGCCTTCTTTGCTCCGGTCGTTACGTATTTTTACGTGTTGACTAACTTGCCGCATACAACGTCGTTTGGCGGTCTGATATGTATTTCATGTTGCGAGTAATTTGTTGGGCTTATCGGGTTACTCAATTTTCGAGGATTAAGCTGCCTAAAGAGTAGAGGGACGGCAATGAAAATTAGCCGGCCATTAAGTAGCGCTGTGGATATCCTGGAAGGATTACGATTTAAATGTCGGAAGGCGTACACGGGGGCCACGGCAATAACTCAGCGGCGGCTTAATGTCAAACACCACCGAGTCTCACTGTTTATTTGCACATATTTAATGAAATACGCTGCGAGCGCGTCGGTATATTACTTAGGCTTAATGACGCGTGCACCGTGCTAACCATCACCGCAGTCATCACAGCGAATCATCTTTCCCGCCACACTTCTCTCGCAAACGAACCTTAAAACATATACAGCCGATAAATACATCCATAACGTTTAATAATAGACTTTAGCGTTCGTAAGATATTCGGAGTGTAGCACGCGAAACCGTTATTCTACCCAGTTGACGTTGCTATAAATCGACCAAAGTACACGTACACTACTTCGAATCGATTAAGCCCCCGAATTTTTACGCCTTTCTTCTTTCCCTACAAATCGCCCCAGTAACTTCGGACGAATGACTGAATTGCAGATATTTTTCACGAAGACAATTAATTATGCTCTAAGCGGCGGAGAATGGTTTCCAGTCTTGCGTATATACACATCGCACGAGCACGCTCCGTTGTATTATTTCTATTTTTAGATCGTGTATACGTGTGTAGCGAAGTGAGCACGAAACAGAAGGACGCAGTGGTGTCAGCTGCTTATGTGTGCGTCGGATGCAAAATGTGTATAACGAAACTGGCACCGCTCGAACTGTACGTTATGCATCGCGTGCCAGGGAGATTTTTAACGAGCCAATGTCTTTGAACTTCTTAATAAGAACAGGGCCGCGCGCGGCCGTTGCGGAACAATTAATTCGGTCGCACGCGGCACAGGACCCCTCCTGTCCCGCCACGAGTCAACGTCTGCCAGACTTGATGCCGATTACTGTACTCTGTGCAAGGGGGTGAGAGCAATTGCCGCGATGCACGCGACAAAAGTCCTCGGAAAAGTTGAGCCGCGATAAGCGCGCGCGCTCTGTCTCACTCAGTTGTTTCGCCAGCGTTGGAGCATGATTTCCGCGTGCTCCCACTCCTGGCCACAAAGTTTTACTTGACCCACCAGAAACCGTCTTGAATTCAAACGATCCGACACGGGAAACAGTGTCACACTCTCGTGGGACTCAAACGAGAGCGCGGCGAGGTGCGAGGACGATTTTGACAGACGAAAAGCGTATCGCGAGGAGAATGTTCGAAAGAGATGTAGCGTGTGATTTATTATGGGTTGTAATGAGTTGATGATACGCGCACGCGCGCTTGATATGTAATGGATTTATCATTAGCACTTCCTGGACGCAAAGTGTGCGCAAAGTGTCGCCTGGCCAGTAGCGGCGTCACCGCTAATACAATGATAGCCCGACACATGTTGCACCAATTGGCAAGAGACGTCATATAATTCAAGCGCACTCATATGTACTGATCGTTCAAACGGAAGGTGGACGAATCCCGCATATGTGTAATGTGCCGAATGATCATCGGTGTAAATTACGTTCGTGCCGTTCGATTTCGGAGGCCTCCGCAGCGAACTCGATGGAAATAAAGCGTATAATGCGCATCAGCCCTGTGTCGTCTCTCGTGCAATCATTTTGATGCATTGAACCGACACGTTGTTTAACGTTTTTATCTGAAATATATATGCACTGATTTTGGTATTACCGCAAGGACTTTGTTACCCTTCTCAAAATTCAGGTATACGTGTATTAAGCCGTACATCTTGATTTTTCTAATACATAAATACAACATACACCATGGGTGCTTAAACCAAAGAGAAAGAACCTCGTATATGATCAGACCTACATTCTAATCTAAAAATGAAACATATAATACTGATAACTTGCAATAATAATCTGACATCATAGTCTCTATTAGTATTCCATTCTACTATAGTTGTACTCGACAGTTGAACTTACCTCTGCATCGTCCAAGTGTAACACTCTCGTGAGGAGTTTGACCTGGATTTACTCAATATCAGTGACGTTCACGAGGATACTCTTGACTAGCAGTAGCATTGACCAGGTTCTTCTGGACGTACCTGCTTCACTATGGGAGGGCGCACCGGTCGCACAGTCCATTACCCACGCACGGAATTGTTCACTTTTTAATCGTACGATCCCCTCGTACTCTGATGAATATTACTCTTTTACAAAACATTGATTATTCATTACGGCATACGTTCGTCGTTAATAAATACCTAAGTAATTAAAGGTACTGTGCATGCCGCACTCGTGGCAGGTACCATTACGAATAACCTGCAATGATATTTTATGCGTCAAACAACCACACACCTTTTTTACTTCAATTCCTCAACATTATCATGGTCATGAATATGAACAGCCGGCCCTCACTAACGAGACTCGTCGAAACCGTCGAGAGAAATAACGAAGAAAACGATGCGGACAAGTAACACAAACAATGCATGGTCAGCCTGTATTCCAGCGTGTTCTCCCTCACGATACACTGACCTTGACTCTAGTCTATGGTGATCGGCTTTGACGACGAAAGTAGATCAGCTGATTCGATCATGGTGGACATGAAAGAGGAAGAGGACGCGGCGAGGAAGAGGGAGGGAACGGAAGAAATAAGGGAAGCGTTGAAAGGGACAAGAAGAGACTCGGTGGAAATAAGATGAAGAAACATGGAGCATGGAGAGGAGTCAAGAGCAAGGAGGCAAGAAAGAAGGAGAGGGAAAAGCGAGGATGGAGTGGGAGTTCCCGGTGGAACGGCAGGATCAGGAGTAGCTCGGGGTGAAGGGGATACGACTCGCAGAAGGGGCGAGGGTAGGAAGAGAGGGATGTATTGATTGCGCACGGTTGGCGCGACAGAGAGAGAGGGAGAGGAAGAGAAAGAGGGAGCGTGTGTGAGAGAGAAAGAGAAGATGGAGGGGGAGAGAGAGAGAGTGAAAGAGAAAGGCGCAGGTTGACATAGAGGGAAGGAGAGAGATGGGGCGCGATGCAAAGAAAGACAGAGGATGTACAAGCGAGGTGAGTAGGGCGGAGGAAGCGTGTGAGAGAGATAGAGAGTTTCTGGGAGGGGGCTGAAGAGGGAGCAGAACATCAGCGATGCGGTCTCGTTTCATCGTCCGCTCCTCTAACCCTGCTGTTTCCGTTTCTCTCCTGCTGTAGTCCTCGTTCTCGTTCTCTTTCGTAATCATGCGGTTACGGGTCTCGCTCGGTACGTCTGTAGTTCTCCTTTCTCGTCGTTCCTTCGAATCAGTCTTTCAGCACAGCCTTCAATGGTCGCGGCATCTCTGTCTGCGCGCCGATTGAACGGGAATACGGAGTACAGGGCGTGGATAGAGTTGGCGAGGGGCGAGCGAGCAGAGCAACTGTGGATGATGTATTAAAACAGTGATAAAGAATGAGAAGAAGGGGGAAGGAGAGATCGATGTCGTTAGAGTGCAGCGCTGCCACATGCCACCGTACTTCCTTCTCCCGGCAGTCACGGACGTGCGAAGAGTGAAGTTCTGCGAAAGGGTCCACGGAATGGTAGGTTGGTGGATGTAGGTCGGCCACTGCCGGTTGTCGACTCGCACGTTACGAAGGAGAGTCGAACTGGCGTGCCAAGCTGATCGCGTCTTGCCAAGATTTTGGAATGGACTGCCATCGGAGCTTTTGGCAATTATTGACGCCCTACGGATGCGATCGCGGGTTAATCCGGGACAATAAATCGAGCGGACCTGCCTCGCAATCAGTACGAGTGCAAACCGTCGGGAACAGTCTGACAAAAACATCCTGACGAGCGGGCAATTATTCGCGCGACATCGATCGATCGATCGCTACGCGCTTTTACTGAAATCGCATCGTTGGCTGTTTGCGTGGCCAATGACGACGAAAATGGGAAGTACCGAATCCGCCGCGGGCTTATCTTTCTTTTTCCGCGCGGCGCAAATCGCGAAACGAATGGCTCAGGCGCAAGGGTGGAGCAATAGTGGGAGAGTGCATCAGACGGTTCGAGCGTGAAGACGGGGCAATACCAGAAAAGTGCACACGCTCATCCATAACCCCCCGCCGGCGCCGCCTCGCTCGCCGTCCTTCTTTTCTTGCGCCCGCTTCTTATACAGACATAGACAGGTATGATCGGCGAGTGCCAATTCCTCCCGGCTGCGGTCTCCTGCCGCAGATCGCCCAAGTGTCCCGTAAAGACGTCCATTTCGAGGCGCAACGGAACGGCCGGCCTCCACAATCGAGAATTCGAGAGCGGTAAAACGCTGCCGCAATTTACGCGGGCGCATATTTTCATTGCGGGCATGAATACCAAGTTCAAGCACGCCCGCAATAGAACCAAGCCAATGTGCCACCCCGCGAGCGGTAGAGAGAGAGAAGCGAAATCGAATGGAATAATGCGCCGCCATAACGGGCGAAAGTTGAGCGAACGAGCGGATTCACGGTGGCACGTTACCGCACTGCGTTGGCTCAAGCGAGTGTGCAGAACCGGCGTCTATTTTGGTTATCAATAGCGAGCCATAACGGATAAGTGGCCGACGCATGCTTCGGACGCGATTTGTCGCTCGCGTGCGTGCCCGGAGAGAAAATCTAGAATTACGGCCCTCAACCACCCTTGCCCGATATTGTCAGCAAGCCTCTCCACGCCCCGCGCCGCCCTTCGTCCGCGAATTCACTGCGCCAAGTGCGCCGCGCGCGTACCTGTGAATGCGCTCGGAACGCTTGTGCGGATATCGGTCTGGGGGGGGGGGGGAAAAAAAGAGGGAGGAAAATCGACACGGTTAAGCGCAGGGGGCAAGGCGGGATGCGGCGTCCGTCGGTGGGCCGATAGTAGTAGGAAGATGGCAGGATTGTGTACATGGCGCTCTCGTATTCTAGCGCGCGCGTAGTACGAATGGCGCATGGTCGACGAGCGCCGACGAAAATTCACGACCCACCTCGCCGACTCCTCTCGTCGGTTCAATGTCGTGTCCACCCGCGCGAAGGCCCTGCGGCCGATTTATCGTCACCGACCTCCTATCGTTCCGTCTCTTTCTCCCGTCTTCTGCGCCGTCCGCCGTCCGCCGCACCACCCTCGCGATTTTTCTTCTTCCCTTTTTTTCCTTTCTGCCCCGTATTAACCCTCTCTCGTGCCCCTATCGCGACGAACGGTCTACCTTATCCGCAGAGGGGGGAGATGGAGGGCGAGGGTGGGATCAGTGGGACTGGTAGAGGCGGGGTACACCTCGTTGCTCGGCATGATTACGCAATAGCCATTGATCTCCCCGCGCTGACAGACGATACCTCGTGCTCTCTACGCTACGCGGTCGACTCGTGTGCTTTTGTCGGATCGGCGAATTGGAACAAAATGGAACTGTCCTGTGCGGCTCGCTGGAAGCTCCGCCAACGAGCTTCCGTCCCACCGTTCGCCGTCTGATTGACGGCGAATTTTCTAAACAGCACTGCCATGAAGGAAGCGTCATTTAAGAGCTGTCGGGCACACGATATGAGTGTTGAATGTCGCTTCTCTGACTGTCACGCGACGGCGTGACGAACTTATTTAAAGGTTGCACCTGGCTCGAAAAGTCCCGTGGGATTACGCCCTCGGAACACGGATCGTTGGGCTTCGAAGGAATGCCGGATCGACGACAATGTCCGTACTTTAGGCGCGACGGACTACTTGAGCTCTGAAATCGAAAGAGAACAGCACTTGCGACTTTGCCCTCGTATGTTTATAAGCGTGTGCACACATGCACGCGCAAGTTTGCTTTCGCGCACTCACCGTGGCCCGTCGTCTCTTCGCGTAGGCGAGCAATGAGAGCGAGCCAGCGAGGGCGCGCGCGCTCCGCGGATTCCACGGCGTGTACAAGCTAGAGGGACAAAAGAGTACCACGGTAGAGACAACTCACTGCGTGGCATGGCATGGCGTGGCGTGGCGTGGCCGAGCAGGGGGGATACGCGAGGGCGGAAGTGGAAGACCGTGGAAGAGGGCCGCGAGGTGGAGAATGACGAGAGTGAGAAAGAAACAGCCAGAGTAAGAGGGCGAACGTGAGGAGAGGAGACGAGATAGAGTGAGAGGGGCAGAAAGAACATGAGAGAGATAGAGAGAGAGAGAGAGAGAGAGAGAGAGCGTATGGGTGGGGGTGGCACGGTTGGGAGATGGCGGCGACGGGAGCCGGGCGGAGAGCGGAAGAGAGCGGTAGATTCAGGTGGGCAAACGCGCGCAGCTTTTCAGGTTTAGCAAGCAAGCAGGCCAGCAAACGAACGAGCGAACAAGCGAATAAGCAAGCGGACCGTCGAGCGGGTGAAGCGAAGTAGGTGTGGTGTTGTGCGGGAATAAAGAAATTAGTGTAGTACAGCGGGAGAGGAAAGAAAAGGGAGCAGCGCGGATAGAAGCAGCGACGGCAGCAGTAGCAACAGAGGTAGCCGAGGTAGCGGCGGCGACAAGCAGCAGCTTCGTTGGCACCTAGACATCAAGCTTTTGCCTCGACAACGCCTCCTCCTCTTCACGATACTTGTTCTCTGTCTAGTATGCGGTAGTCCCTCCAACCTCTTCCCTCCTACTCCCTCGCCACCACCCCCCCTTCTACCCCCGCCAGTACCGCCGCCGCCACCACCACCACGACTGCCACCACGACTACGACCGACACCTCTACCTCCGATTCCACCACCGCCACTCGTAGGATAGCCGAGAGCTTCCGTGGAGCTCCGGCGACTTCCTCAGACGAAGTCTCGTCGGCGCAGCGCTACGGTGGAACAGAAAAATATTCCCTAGATCGTAACTCGTCCTCGTGGTCGGGTGTGCCAGAAGTGTGCTGAGATACAGAAGGAGAGAGGGGAAGAGAGAAAGAAAGAGAGAGAGAGACCGAAAGAAAAAAACACAGAGAGCTGATCCACGAAAGGTACGAAATAAGCAGAAGTAGACAAGCCGCGCGCGCGCGCATCGAAACATAGAGGAAAATGGAGCTCGAAGGGAACAGATAAACACGGAGAGGGAGAGAAGCCGTCAAAATGAGTGGGCCACTGACATATATATATATATATATATATATAGTGACAGTTTATCGAGACAGTGCATAGAGATGAGAGGCAAGTTTTGGTAGAGACGCTCCCATCAGCCGGCCACGATCCGCCGCGCTGCGAGAAGTGTCGTTGTACAGTGACGCGTGTGCGATGTTGTCGTCGTTGCCATTCGAATTATCGCCGGCGATGGCATAGCGGCGATTGTGATGTCCGTCTTTCTCCTAGTTTACCGTTGATTGTTCCTATACGTTGGACGTCCTAATGGCAAGCGATATGTGGAATCCGTACAGTCAGCCGACGCGCGCCCCGATTATCATGCTTGCCGCGACCGCCTTGACAATTTCCTGCACGACACCGCGGTCGTGGCGGTCGTCGTTCTGCTCGTCTTCATTTCTCATTCGTACTCGGCAGTGAGAGCGATGCGAGTCAAGTACAGGACTTCCAACGGTGTTGTTAGTAGCACGGTGCCGGGGAAGAAGGGTTACCCCTAAGGGCCAGAGTCCGGCTGTCGCACGCTGCGGAACTCTCCTCTTTTTTTCTTTCGAAAGCTCTTGGCCAGGTGAGGCTAGAGAGTCAGAGGGCAAGAGGGGGTGGCAGAGGAGGAGGAGGAGGCAGAGGAGAACAAAGAGGTGGAGGAGTACAGTGAGTGACAAGAGCGGAGACAGGAGGAAGAGGCGGTTCTGGAGCAAGAGAAGGTGGAGAAAGCGGAGGAAGAGGAAGAGGAGGAGGAGGAGGAGGAGGAGGAGGAGGAAGAGGAGGAGGAGGCGAGAAGAGAAGGGCAACCGAAGTCAGGAAGAGAGAGGAGAGCAGCCATTTTGGTTGGTGGTTGTGTGCGCTGCTGCTGCTGCTACTGCTGCCGCTGACTGCGTTGTCGGTGCTGCCGTTGCTGCTGCTGCTGCTACTGCTGCTGCTGCTGCTGCTGCTGCTGCTGCTACTGCTGCCGGTGGTGGTGGTGGTGGTGGTGGTGGTGGTGGTTGTGAGGGTGGTTGTGCTAGTAATAGTAGAGGAGGGTAGTAGTGGTAGCTGTGGTAGTAGCCGTTGCAGAGTGGTTATGTGATGGTGGTGATGGTGGTTGTGCTGCAGTAGGGCCGATCGTCTGCGATCGCGGCTGATAAAAAAGGGGAAAAAAAAAAGAAAGAGGGAAGAGCCGAGGAGGAGAGTGTGTGGTTGCTCGTGGTGTGGCATAACCGTCGGCGGTGGTTCATCCGCGCTGGTGCTCGCAGTGGTGGCTGTGCGAGGGGTGCGGGGTGGCACGACGGGAGACAGGACTATTCGCAGGGTGCGTGTTGTGCGGGGGTGCACCGCTCTCCGGGGGCATGGGGCTCGGGAGGGGGATCCGCCCCCTCTCGTAACCGCCGCGAAGCGCCAAGATTTCCCGCATCGAGTTCATCGAGAAATGGGGGCTGACCCCTGTCCTCAAACCGAGGCAGGACCTACGCCCCCACCGGAATGGTGCGGAGGAACACGGCGACACGAGGTACGACGCTACATGCAACAAAACGACGTTGATGCGCGACGACCGCTCGTCGCACGTCGCTCGCTCCTATATACGTATACGTAAGAGTGGATAGCCATTGCATGTGGATGCGTTCCGACTGTCACTGAGGGGTTGCTCGTGTTGGTGGTTGCGGTGGTGGTGATGGTTACCTGGCGTCTCGACGCGATACGACGACGCCTCTCTGGATATCCGTGGATCAAGTCGTTCACTCCTGATCTAGCGTAGTGGAGTTAGAGATCTCCCCCGTCTCGATGTCGTGCGTTAACAATTTCAGTTTCTGCGTTTCGCATTTTACACGTATGACACTAGTACTAGATCTGCTTTGATCGCAAGCGCTTCACGAACGAACATAGAGCGCGTTGCGAGTTCCTTTAGATGCGACGCTACGATGCAGTCCTCACCGCGCTGCACGGCTGTACGCTGGCCGCGCACCTCTTTTCTCCGTCGCGGCGACGAGAAACTCGTATACCTGTTCTCGAAGATAGCGTAGGCTCTACGGTCAGGCTTGCCTTATGACTCGATCAGGTGGTACACCTTATGGTGGCTCCGTAACGGGGCCGCAGTCACTCCCATAGTCCTAGTCGCTTGAATCGTAAACGCTGCATAGGGGAGTCCGTAAGATTCTTTCAGCGGCCGAGAAATCGAGCCCAGAGCGCACGTCCGGCACGCGTGTATGGCGCTACGTGGCACTCACGAGCCTTTGCATGCGGATGTATCCTTTATGACGGAGATAGCAAGGCGTCTCGACAAGTCGACACCTGACAACGGCCTGCAAAGAGAGAGGCTGGACTTCGCGCATTGCTGGGACCCCGCATTGCTGGAATCACGGATACGCGTCTACTCATTACCGATTCCCACTTGACCGAGTTCGCTTGAACCTTAGACACGATTGCATCATCGCCTCAAACGTCATGGTAGACGTAATGATCACGAGCTACCTTGCATAGCTCTCACATAGTTCTAGAACTAACCGCTTGAATCGCAAACGCCTACCTTAGTAGAGGTTCGACTCTGATCGGTCGACTACGTACTCTCGAGAGAGACCGGCCCCGCCTGTCGCACTCGTATCGAAAGCTTCAGGGCGGGTTGCGTCAGCGTTCTCCAAACTTTACACCAGCACATCCAAGCGCGCCCGATCGGCGTGCTCTGACAAATTGCAGCATCTAAGATCGGCCAAGAAGAGTTATGGCATGCCAAAGTTTCCCTTCCTCCGCTCTTCCTCCCCTAGCCCGTGATCTCCGGTTCGGAACCTCTCGCTCACGGACGACGCGTCTATTCTCACCCGTTGGGACGAGTTTCGGATGGTCGCGCTCAATGTCGGCATCCGGGCTCTTTTTAATCGCTCTCGCGATCCCTCCCGATTCCACGCGCTCGCTTCGTTCGACGTTCCACAATCGTCTCACTTTCCAGCGGCGCCAGAATGAGCGCGTCAATTTCATAATCAGCGATAGCGCAACTGGGCGCGCCGCTCCGCTCCGCTCCGCTCGCCGCGGCCTCTCGAGCGAGGACGAGCGAACGGCCAAGTCGGCTCATAAGGAGCCTTACACTCGCGGCGCACGTGGCGCAGCAATTACGTTAATAGACGTGGCGCGGGTAAATATCGAGGCGCTAAACTCGGGGATGCCCGGCGCTAAAAATATATTCCCATTCCTGACCGGTGGCTATTTTCCAACACGACGAAAGTATTCCGCGTTCGTGGAGGATATTCTCGTGGAACGCGCCTCGGGACGGTCGTTGCGCCGAGTGAACGTGACGACACGTCGTTCGCGAGCATAACAACGCTCTGTCCGCGCCGCTGCGTGCGGAATGCGTGTCGCGGCGACCCCGTACACAAATATAACGGAGTCCCGGCCCTTACGCAAACGCCTCTACACTTTTTTGCAGTTCAAAGCGTGTCTGACGTCAATCGGCCGAAGAACAAGCGTCCAGCGGCCTCGGGCAAATTTCCTCTCGCCTCTCTCCTTTTTTTTTTTTTTTTTTTTTTTTTTTTTCGTACGCGCTCTGCAGCACACGCATACACACGGGGACGCTCGCGGCCGCGAGGGTCCATTACGTGTCGATGATACGCTTTAAGTGCCTACCCCCTCTCGTAGGGCGCTAAATTATGAATGTACGTGGAATGGTCGAGCCGACGCTCGCTCTCTTGATTAAAAAAACATCGAGCTTGATGGGTTAAGCAGCCCGCCGAATATCGGGGGCGACATGATTTATTTGGAACAATTCACTCATTTATAGGAGGTCGAGCTCTTCCGGTCGCGAATTTCGCACTCCAGCGACGACGCTTCGTAGTCGCAGATTCTAACGTCTCAACGTACATTTTCCCGGCGTAGATGCGAGTGGCGTGATTTTCGCAAGCTAGACGGAAAGCTCTTTCGCAACGCGTCGGCCGCCACGCCTGAAGACGGTGCATGCGCAACGCCAACGTTCTCCACCTTGCGTGGGCGTTCGGTTGTTCGACATCACGTGCGTGCAATGCGCGAGGGCGTTCGCACGGCGAGTCGCGTGCTTTTGTAAAACCCGTATGAAAAAGAGTTCCTTGCACCTGAACCCTGAACGTACACGATAGGTATAGGCTCTATTCATGTCTGCCGCACGTGATTGCGGATTTTCACTTACCGCAACGATCGTCGTCTGAATTCCATAGTGCTGTATAAACGATTAATGTGTTTGAAAGGAACGTGCGAGACAAAGGGGAACTGAAGCACTGTCATAGGTGAAAAGGATCGAGTTTGCTATTGAGCATACTTTACTCGTATTACTGGCAGCTGCTCGAAAATAATGACAAGAGACGGAACTGTCGATTTGATCTCTTTTTACGACGAACAATATTATTAGGCACGACGACAGATACGAAATTCCGTGTACCGAGTCTCCTTCCGCGAATACATCGACTAAAAGTATCATCGTCTTGCATTCCTATCGGACCACGGCTCCAGACGGCTACGTTTCCGACACATCTGGCGCTACCATTATAAATTGATAAGTAAATGAGCATGTGACAGCTTGATGGAGAGCTTTGCTTCGTCTCTTTACCTAGCTAAAAGCAGATCAACGGATATGGAAAGTTCAATCGGATGTCCGTCGGCGCGAATCTGCATTCAGTCATATTAAATAATAATAATCCTGCGGACAGGCGAAGCACGCTCGAATATTTTCCGCGTCGGTCGTTTACTTTACCTAACCCCGTCTGCTTAATGTCAGCGGTGTTTCATTTAACAATCCGCACTCGCGATCGCGGCCGCATTAACGATCATATTTTCAGCGGCAGCTCGAACCTAGTTCCCCCGGCGACCGTCAGAAGGTGCACGCCAAACGATTCGCGACTCGAAATCTCGGGAAACGCCCCGCTGCACGAGACACGTCCAACTCTTTCCGGCGCGTCGGGTCGTGCAAACGTTGCCTCGCAACGTCCCGGAAGCCCAGTTTTAAAAGTACCTTTTCGTGGTCCACTCCGCGCCTATCTCATGCTCACTCCGTCCTTTTCCATTAAGCACTCGATGCGGCGAAAAAATGCACGATATAGGAAGTAGGCGAACTAAGCAGGGCACTAGACTACTTGACGAAGCTCTGAATTAATGACGAGGAGACAGAGACGGAAGGGCAAAAAAGCGCGAGAAAGAGAGAGAGAGAGAGAAATAGAGAAGGTAGGAAAAGAGGAATGTGGAAGTGAGGGAAACTCCATTGCCCTCGTTGATGGCTTCACGATGTCCTCGAGAGCGTGAGTACGCTACAGGGGCACACCTGTGACGTCGACGGCGTCGGAGCTGGAGCGAGCATTTTGCCGTGCAGAAACGGGCGTGTGTACCTGGCTCGAGGTCACATGCAGAGTCAGCTCTTCGGCGTTCCTCTCCTTCCGGTGATCTCTTCCAATCTAGGTCAGCCCCGCGCGCCGGGGTTATGCTAAGACACGGATGCACGTGCCTCGCCCGCTGCTGCATTTGCGTACAGCGAGTGCGGGGGAAAAAAAAGAGAGAAAGAGAGAGAGGAAAGAAAACTCAATAACCTTTTGCATAACAATGGCGAGAACGAGATTTACGACGGCCGGCAGTCACACTTCGGACGAATTTCCGCGCATTTTTGGCGCGAGCGACGGTGACATCGACGTTGTTCAGTTAACATTAGAACGTTTTCGGGGGACACGGCGTAATAGCGATGGGCGTCCATCTCGCGCGGTTCGAGTGAGAAGCCTTTTGGGCATGGCCGCGCTCGAGGCACGCTCCTTTTATTGACGCAGCTCGGATTCCTGTTAACGTTTTCTGCTCTCTTCGCCGCGAAAGTACCGCGGTAGGTGTCAGCCTCTAATTGGTAACGTGAATCGAGTGTAGCGATTATCGCCCGACTGAGAACCAATTCCATTTATACGGTTCAGTTGGCGAGCGGGGGGAGGGAGGGGGAGTGAGGAGGGGAGGAACGGAATGAGTAAGGGCGAGGGAAGGGGCGGAGAAAGAGATTTGAGAATCGATTCTTGCGGTCTGCAATGCCGTGTACACTACAGATTGAACGCGGACCGATCGTTATCAATGTCGGATTCCTTGTAGGACGTAATCGGCCAATTGCCGAAATATTGATCCTCTCTCCGCCACTGTCGCCGAAGCGAATTGCAGGCAAACCGGTGCGACGATCTGACGCGCGCACCCCACTCGGCTCGCCTTCGGCGATCGTCGCCGGCGCAAATTTTGACGGACCACGCGACTACGGAAACGCTAATGGCATTCGGGACGAGATGAAAGCATTCGCCGACTCTCGTCACACACTGCGTCTCGCCGCCGACCGGAGCGTGCTGTCCTAGTTTCGCGACAAATTGTCCCGTGTGCCCTCTCTCGTTTTGCCAAAGGAAGCGGCGTATAAAGGGAAGATCGCGAATCCGAGGCGCGCAGATCGTACTCGCCCGGCATCGACGGCACACCCGCGTAGGTGGTCCGCGCGCACTCAAACTCCACGAGCGGATCCGCTTTCTGCCGCCCTGGGGTGGCCGCAGTGGCCCGCGGCAGTGCAGCGGGCAGAAGTAAAATATCAGTTGGCACGGCTTCCTCTGCCAGCCCGGGCCGGCCTTCCACGCTAACCTTTCGCTCGACGCGAGCCAGCTGCAGCGGGCGGACAGTAAGCTGCGCCTTAAGAAACGATTGCCTTCCTGCCCCTGTCGATACGCCTCTCGATATTTCATGGTATCGCAGGAATCGTTGCTCTCGACGTAAGTGCTCATCAAGCGGAGCGGCTTTCGGCTAATTAGGATGGCTTGCTGCGGAATTGCATTGGGAGGCATTCGTTTCTCGACGAGCAGCGCACGCTGTCGTCGGGGGCGCGGCGCCGTAGATCGCCAGCTTCTTATCACGTCGCCGTCATTGTCGCACGCCGATTTGTCGGGGGGATTATTAGCAATGCGATTTTCATATGAAATTACGTCGGGATTCAGTGTGGCACGGTAAATGGATTGACGACCTGGCGGCCTCGCGCAAGAGCCTTGATGCATCGTTATTGCACCTGCAGAGCCTGTCAGCCTCGCGTTGCGTAAAATTTGTTCGCTAAAGTGTAAATCTATTCGGACACGAGGTTTGTTGTGCGGCGTCGTCTTGACAGCCGACTTTCTGCGCTCTGGCAGTAAGAATATGGCTTCAACTGACGCTGACAGTTCCTTTTTTTTTTTTTATTCACTTAATATAGTCGACGACAGAATAAGTGTGAACGAAAGTTACTGTGACAATATTGCATCGGGATGACTGTCAGCCGGTACTGCATTCCATGCGTTGTTTCTCGTTTTACATTCCTGACGAACTTTTGCACAATTCTAGTGCTACATGCGGCGCATTACGTGCAACTTTTGCAATGTGTCAGTATCATATCTCGGAGTCTCCGCGTACGTGTAGTGAAAATTCGAACGGGTAAACACGGCAAAGAAAGCAGTAATTAGTGGAAATTGAATGTGTCAAAGGATTTTTAACAATTCAGCCGGGCCGTGCGCACAATGAAGCCTCGAATGTCGGTGAACAATTATTCGCGATTACGATCACCCTCGTCATCGCGCAGCTTTAATTCATCTCGCTTCCTTATTCATCGACGTGTACGGCACACGGCTATAATCACGAGACAACGAGCTATTTTCGGCGTCCACAAGATTCGCGGGTTGACATTTGTCACGCGCACTGACCGCTCATTGATGCTCCGAAAATAAGTCGTCGATCGTGATCTTGTTACCGGCGCGATCGCTCCAAACGATTCGATCGGCGGGACTGTCAGTCCGCAGCCACACGAGTCAGAAAGGCAAGAACGGGCTCCTCCACACGACGCGACAGATTCGACGGGTGTCGCGTGTCTCGTCGTTGCACGAACCCGTACATATGAATTTTTTGAACAGCGCTTACACGTACGATGGATATCTCCGCGGTTCACACCTTGTCGAAATAAAATTACCGTAATCGTGCATCACGCGAGCTTCCGCGGAA
Organism: Priocnemis perturbator; assembly: GCA_963942575.1. Classification (NCBI taxonomy): domain Eukaryota; kingdom Metazoa; phylum Arthropoda; class Insecta; order Hymenoptera; family Pompilidae; genus Priocnemis; species Priocnemis perturbator. The sequence goes on along the minus strand of OZ012647.1, from coordinate 15,923,114 downwards.
GTTATTTGGCTTACAAGCGACGTCGGTGGCTTCACGTGCCAATTTGCTTCGCCGGGGACTTTTTCATAGTGTCAGAATGGGCGAGCTTCCTAGCATACGGCGGGGTGCTGATTTGTAAGCGTGTACTTTGGAGAGTTCGCGATCATGACGCGTCTTTGTGTCCGTGCAGACGTCGCGAATTGGCTGTGTTATTCATGCTGGCGCTTAGAGCGTAGCATATTAGAATGCGCTCGAATATGTGCGAGGATGACAAAGCGGGGCGGCGAGCCAAGCTTGCATAAGTTTGACGATTCCGCGTGCCGATAGTATTGTCGCGCACTTGTCAGAGCGCGAGCGTGCACGCGCGCGCGGCGAAACGACGCACGTGCTTTTTCGAGTACGCGACAGCATGGCGAGTCGTCTATTTCTGTAAGATGTTAATCTATTCCCAGCTGCGCTCCCGGTACGCGAAGTGCATCGGTTTGTCATCGACATTCTAGGAATAAACCGTCCCGATAGCGGACCCGTACAGACAATGTGCAGAGTCTGGGCCCAGATGTGTGCCGGCGTTCGTTCGGCCGCGAGTTCGCCGTGTATTCTTCGACGTCTGTTGCCCACTGCGATGTCGCATGTCCTCCTCTCTTTGCACGCCCGACGCCGATGCCGACGCCGAGTCACGTTGGGCCGAAACAAAACTGCGTTTGTCCGTGACTCCATTCTATTCTAGCGGCGAGCGATAAAATCTCGCCGGAACATTGTTCCAATTAGTTTCATCCACGCTGCCGGACGGGCGATACGCGGAATTTATTGCCGTCGGTGTATTCTTAGCCGAAAGACATCCATTGACATTTCAAGAGCTCGCCTCCCGTTTCATTCTCCTGTGCTTACCACAATTCGCGACCACCCTCGTCTGTCCCTCGCTTTATGTTTCGCAATATTCTTCTCCGAATGCCTACCACGTGAGACGGCACGACGAGGGAAATATGTATTTTAATCACGAGCTGTTCGCAGCGATTTATGCACGGGAATGCTGTTCAGCACGCAGCATGTACGTCACGTTTTCCAGAAACGCTCCGCGATTAAGTTAACGGAAAATCGCTGATTCGCACGGACAAGACGGCACGCTGGGGACAAAGGCACGTCAGTTTTGATGAAATGCGTGACGTCGTGTGTGTTTCGTGGCTAGAGCTTTTGAATAACATTCGGCCCGACGAACGACACGATGACGCTAACGAAAGACTTTCGCGTAATTGTGTTTTGAAATGCGATACCGATGAGTGTTTGAAGAGAGAATGCGACTTAGATGTATCCTTCTTCTCAGGTTGGATGCATAATTTAAGTGATTTGCATTGTCATTTGCATTGAGTGACGGGCAAATACATTATTCAAGGCAAGTGGGGAATTAAATTAAAGTGTCATTAATGCACATGCTAGTGCGTCAATATCTTTCTTACCCGTGCTGTACCTTCGAGTGTGGGTATTCAATGAAAAATTACGACAATTATGGTAGCAACGATTTTGTGACGAGACTAACGAATGTACTTCAGTACAGCGCGTAGAACACAATCAGACACACTGTGTAAATTTGTTAATAAGCTGGCAGAAGAAACGTGAAACTTCTTTGCAACAAAGTCAGTCGTCCGTGATAAATGGTCAACTTAGCCGCCTTCAATAACATGATTTCGTAGTCAGACGGACTGTGACATCGAGGATAGAACGAGGCAATTAATGCCAGTCGCCGTATTTTCCTCTCACCGTTGCCAAACCGTCATCGAACAAACGTCCGATGATTTATGCGTTCCCTCGACAAGGCCAGACTTCGGCTAAGAATTATCGACGCTTTGCCGGATGATTTCCGTCATCCTCCTCATCCATCATCCGCCCAAATAATTTCTCAGAACACGAGTCTCCATCAGCGTTTCCACGCCCGCCCGAAGATTAGTCACAGGCGATCAGCGTAAAGGGTTCGAAATTCGCGGCGACAAGATTTACACGCAGTTAACGGTCGCGTCGAAACATTCAGTTTCAACGAACGATTTTCCTCGCGTCGGCGTCGCTCGCAGGAGGGAAAAAATTGATCCGAGAAATGCCGGCTCGCTGATTCTCGTTATCCCCGACGTTCTCATCGCTCTCATCAGCTCGGTTGATTCCATTGCACTCGTTACTCAAAAATTTACGCCCGCTCGGCTCAAACGAGGCGCACAGTTGCCGGCCATTAAGATTAAGCGACCTCAGGCGAAGGTCTGGCCGCCGGTCCTTTTTCCGCCGACGAGTCTCGCGCAAACGAACTGGCAAACGTTTTATGGTCGGGCGGGTCGGCTGAAAATCGTTACACTCGACTCGTATTATTCCTGGTTCATTCGGCGAATTGCCGGCGTCACTCTTCCGAGTTCCGCGCGGCCATCCCTCACGACGCCGACGCCGACGCCGACGCCGACGCCGACGCCGACGCCGACGCCGACGCCTCGGGTCGGCCGGGTCCCGCAGGAGAAATACGTTTATCGGCGGCACGTGTAATCCTCGCCTTCAAGTGCGTACTTGCGCAAATACCTCCGAGGTTGAATCCTCAGAAGCTGCCAAGAGTCTCCCATCGGAGCCCTGTGTCTTCCTCGTCGCCACCCTCGGTCCTTCCCTCCTTCCCTCCTTCCCTCCTCCCCGACTCGCCGACTCGCCGACTCTCCGCCCGTGGCCGTCGACGCCCACGCTAACAACTCACAAAGAGCTTCCAGGCCAGAAAATTCCTCTGTCCCGGAATTCCCTTTGTTCCCCGACGTTTGCACCGATTCCTCCCGCTGAATCGTTGCGTTTTTATCTCTCCCACCCCCTCCCCGCCTAATCTGTCCTTTATCGTTCGACGTCGCGCGCCGAACTTACGGCACACCCACGAAAGGCGTGCTCCCTTGATGAACGGGAAAAAAAGAGGGGAAAAAAAAAGAATAGGAAAGAAAGAAGGAAAAAGGAGGAAAGCAACCGGAGCGTTCTCGGGCACAGAGACCCTCGACGGCGCTGTCGCGCGCCACGTTTTCTCACCTTCTTCCTCCGCGTCTCGCCCTCTCCTTCCAGCACACAATTCTTACCAAAGCCGAATCGACCCAGAACCGACTCCTCCTAGGGCGGAGTGAACACTTTTTGCAGGCGATGCCTCCACTCTTTTCCCTCTTTCGCTCGTTTTGCTTGTCTTTCTCCAGCTTTCCCTACTCCCACCCCCCCTCTCTCTCTCTCTCTCTCTCTCTCTCACTCTCTCACTCTGTCTCTGTCACTCTCTTCTTCTTCCTCTCTTTCTCTCGTTCGTCCCGCACACCGTCCTCCCTTATCTACATTCTCCTCATTCCGCTCTCTTCTGAGGAAGCAGCGCGTCGCTGTCTCTTTCGAGAATCCTCATTCTTCACAGACGAGATTCGGTGGCGGCGAAGCACGCCTCTGCTCGACCTGCATGGATCTTGTAATTTTATTTTCCCTCGCTGTCGGCGGTTTAGCGTACTTTGGCACGGATCTCTCTTTTTGCCACCTGCGAGCTGTTTTTCTTTTTGTAATAACGGCGCAAGGCACTTTGAACGACACCCGGCATAGTACCGTTCTTACGGGACTGAAATGATGAGCAATGCCGAGGCAAGATGAAGTGTCAGCGAAAGACTCGGCGCTTAAAACGAGACGCGTACCTACATACGTGTTTCTCGCGAAATAAGATTTTCCCTCGGAATTGCATCGCGCGGAATGCGATAAATGCGCTTGACGGAAGGGGCTCCCTACCTCGCCGTTGTATTCTAATAATACGGAGGAAATTGAGGTTCCGCTTTGCCGATGGCGTTGGGCGAATCTGCAGGAGTGGGGGGAGGGAGCATCTAAGCATGATGCAACCATTTCGTTAGCAGACGTTTTCTGCTCCGTTCTCTACCCCTCTCTTTTTCTCTCTCTCTCTCTCTCTCTTCATACCTGCTTCGTTCTCAATCCCGCCGTCGCTCGTCGCACGCCGTCATTCCTGACGCTCTTTCATTCTTTACATACGACTTCCCTCACGTCGCCCGGAAGATTTCACCGTTGAACTATAAATCTCGTAATCCAATATCATAATGTGGCCTCTGTGCGCGAGCATACTTCTCCTTTGATACCTAGAACGTTTCCGCGGCACACGCTCATATCTACCGCTCGACGCATTTCGTACTACGAAAGTGTCTTTGATTCCGTTAAAAAAGGAGTCGCCACGCTGTGTGTCGCGAGGGAAGCGAAATGTGTGAGGATGCTCCGGCGATAGCCTCAGGGGCTGAGCGCTAACGAGGGGAAGGAACAAATGAAACAGCGACGAATCGGTTATTAGGAATGCGAGCCCCGGAATCCACCCACGCCCGGTCGGCAATAAACAATCATATCCCTGACTCACCGAGAATCTTGGCGACGAGCCTGAGGCCCATTATTTCAATTGCTAGCGCACGAACGTTAATTAAGCGTCGTATAGAGGGAGGCACGAGGAGGCCGGTGTCTGTTGATCGTCGATTGACACGGATCAGCGGACCTGTACGTCAGCGCGAGTAACGTGGGCTTGGTGCGTGGCAGCGGAGGGAAAGCGCGGTACGCGCGTTTCCGATAGATATGTACGCTTGGCGGACAATCATACCCCTCGTCACGATCAGCAGTGTACATGCTCTACTCTACTCTAGCGATGCGACACTCACTCGGCATTACGATAGAATACCTTAGACAGTAAAGGCTTCCCGACACATCATAGATTGCGCACGCAACGCGTTTGCGAGTTAGACTATTTACAATTACGTAGGTGCTGCACGCGAACGCACGCGACGCACACGCGAGCGTTCACGCTCTCGCGCGCGCGGCCGCACTAAGCGTCTCTCTCTCTATGTACAACACGCGTGCATGCGCATAAATACGCGAGACATAGTAAACGTATAGCCATGTACGATAGATCGTTATCGCTGTATGTATCGAGCGGCGTTAGTCTATATATATATATACATATAATCGACGGCACAGCGCGCTTATTAATGATTTTTTAACGACGTTCTCGTCTCCCTTTCTCTCTTTTTCCAGATCGCTGCCGAAACTCAGCAGCCAGGACGAGGATGGGCCGAACCCCCACACCCAATATACAGGCGTCACGCACTTCACGCCCATACCGCACGATCATAACTTTTGCGAGAGGGTCGTCATCAACGTGAGCATTCGATTTCCTTCATAAACTTTGCTTCTATCCGTCCGCGCGAGCGTGCCTCGAGCTGCGCTCGCCATCGATCGGTTTATTCGTTGGCGCGCACGAACGCCTGGTCGACGCTTCCCATCGGTGTCGGGTGACGCGCGCGGAAATTTCACATGGGACGAGCTACGCGCGGCCCCCCGTATCGCTGGGAGCGCTAGAGTCCCGACGGAAGAGGAGAGAGCGCGGTGCGCTGCCGGGAAAAACCGAAGTCGGATGTTAGATTACGAGTTTTGATCTGCCACGCGCACTCCTTCCGTCCCGCCCCCCCCCCCCCCTGCCTTCTCGGTCCGGCACTTCGATTTGCGTCACGTTTTAATTATAGAAATTGTTTCGGCTCTAAATCCGCGGCTCAATCTCTGTCACGTCGTCGGCCGGCGGAAATTGCAGTTCGTTCTTTATCTCTATCGCCCCGCCGCGCCGGGCGTAATTTATAGTTTCGAGGCGGCGCGGCGGGCGTTAAGTTCGCGCGAAGATTAGCGGCTTCGACTCGAGGGGAAAAGTCCATCGGATCCTATTGTGGGTCTTCGCTTCCGAATGCTTCGCCGCGTCTCACGCCCGGCGAGCACTGCAATCTCGCATCGATTGTATTCGCGCGCCTGATAAATCCTCTAAATACGATGCTTACCGAACTCCTGCCGGCACACACAGGTGCGCGCGTTCAATTATTCTTAAACGCTCGGCCGGCACCGCCTCGGCGAGCCCTTTCGAAAGTTATAATAACGACGTCGCGAGTTTCCGTTTCAATTCGCAATCCACGCCACCCGGTCATACATATGTATGCGCGCGGTTAAACTGTTATACTCGTTAGCCTCGTCACCGTGACGGCGTACACGAGACGACAGACGTTACCGTTCAGTGATAACAGTCATAATCGGCGTCACGAAGTACCGTGCGAAGCCGGTACATAATGTCTTGGCGGATTAGCCGGCACAATGAACATTCGGAAGCGAGGGCTGACAATTGGATCGACAATGGCGTCGCGAGCCTGAGATCGGGCCTCGCGAGCGTTTCGGCCAGGGCGAGGGCGCGCGCGCGCGCGCGCGGTGTGTGTATGTTCGAGAAAGTCTGGCCCAGACGGGGGTGGACTGGCCAAGTTCGATCGTCTGCGTCCTTGTCTCGCGCGACAAAGGAACGTCGACGAGGAGCGCGAAGGGTTCGAAGCTCGCGAAAATAATGAGATCGGGAATGCTGCGGTGCGAGAGTCACGGAGTTCCGCGACTTAGCGCGCTCTCGACGACGTAAGGACGGCAGCGGAGCACGATACTCGTCTTCCAGTCGTTATTTTTGCCCGGTTGTGCTAGGCATAACGATCGACTTCCGCGTCTCTTTTTGTTCACGAAGGTGCATACCGTTACTTCTGCACCGTGACTCTTCCTCTCCCCGACCGTCTTCCACCCTTATCTTGTCTCCTCTTACCTCACTTTCTCTCATTCATTCTTGTATGTTTTGTACTCTCTTCCCCCCTCTCTCTCTCTCTCTCTTTTTCTCTCTCTTTCTCTCTTCGCACCTTACTCCCTTTTCCGTTCTCTCTCGTTTCTTTTTGCTAAGCAAGATTATCTCAAGACACGAAGTGACCTACAGACCGCATTTGGCAAGCGTCCAAGTTCGTCTTGGAATCAGGGGCAATATAGTACCAAGGTCGTATTGTGTGAACGGAATTATCTGTCCTCGTGGATGACACGACTGCATTGCGCCAATTACAGTAGCTGTTCGATCGTTTTTAAAAGGTGCGAAAGGTGCTTCATAAGCGTGTACGGGCTCGAATCGTCGCAATCGCGCGTCCGTCGAGGGTCTGCCGAGACTCCCGTGAAATCTTCTGAATGAGCCGTTGAAGATGGGACGGATTGACCATGCTTCACGCTGCAAGACATCATTAACAGCCACGTGACGAGGCTGAGTTACGATGAATCCTCCTAGACAGCTCATAATCGCTTTTTTTTTTCCTTTTTATTATTCACGTCGATATACGAACATCATAATCGATGGACTTACTTCGTGATCACGATACGCGATTCAATAAGGACAGTCTACCTAAATCGACTTCATTAAAATCGTTGAGTACCGTTCCTGTCAATACGCCCAGCATCTCGCTTCGATAAAAATCCGGTACAGTCTACTTTTCGGATTTCTGTATTATTGACAATCGACTCCGACGTTCCGTAGAACTCGATTCCGATAACGCGAATTACCAATAACAGGCTAGTCCGCGACTCGGTCGGGCACGCCCTGGAACTGACTGGAGGGGCTGGGTCGAAAGTTTGAGGAGGAATTCGATTTTACCGGAAGTTTCGCAAGTGCCAAAGCGAATTGTCGCGGGAAGATTCGACGGTGGGCGAATCCGTCGTAACTCGTGGACGCTCGATAACAGACCAAACTCGATATCGATCGGCCTGGCGCGGGTGCAGACTGTGCAGAGTGCACGCGCGCTTTATCCGCGCCGTCGCGGGTGCAATCCAATTTCTGTCGACGACGGCTCTTCGTCGCGTCGCGTTGTTCCTACGGAATGACACGCTACGTACACGTCACACGCTGCAGGTGCGTAAACTCTCGGTGCCTACGCCCAGATGCGTTGACCGACGCACGGAAGAAACGAGAAGTGAGAAATTACCACGGCGTCGCACACGTTCTCGACACGTCCACCGAGCCTAAGAAACGATACACCTATACACGCACACATACACAACTGATGCACACATCTAACAACGCCGAAGACACCTCTAGACAACGCTACTTTGAATAAACAGAGTTACAACATTGAGATAGTCGTTTCAATTTGTACGCTTCAGACTTTCGTAACGTAGGAATATTATGGATGGTAGCCGTTACTGCAGTGACATTTATTAGCGTGTTATTGTACGTAATGTGTAAATAGTGATACGTAGCACCTAGTAGTCGACTACGTGTTTTGAAGATTAGTCATAGAAAAGTAATTCTGTCTTTCAGTCAGTAGTTTCGTTCGTAAGACTTTCCTCCAAGACGATGTGCGCGGGAGCGTCGCGTATGTTCCGTGCAGTCGGCGACGGAGTTACAATTACAATTTCTATGATCGGCAGGTGAGCGGGTTACGATTTGAGACGCAGCTGCGTACGCTGAACCAGTTTCCGGACACGCTGCTCGGCGATCCGTCACGACGCCTCCGATACTTCGATCCGCTTCGCAACGAATACTTTTTCGATCGGAATCGGCCCTCCTTCGATGCGATTCTTTACTATTACCAGAGCGGTGGCCGACTGCGCCGTCCGGTCAACGTTCCCCTCGATGTCTTCTCCGAGGAGATCAAGTTCTACGAGCTGGGCGAGCTGGCCACCAACAAATTCAGGTACGTTCGCCGCACGTCTCAAACAACGCGGCTCAGAGTCAGCTGCGAAATCGAATTACGAGAGCGGATAGCTGAAGGAAAAGATGTCGATGCTTTCCTTCTACGCAAACAATTTCAAAGAGAGTGGGAGCAAAGAATCGCGGTTGGTGCGTGTCTGTGTGAGCCGTAAGGAAGGAGGTGCGAAGAAAAACGTAGGAGAGAGGAAGTAACGTTCTTACATCGACAGGGAGGACGAAGGCTTCATCAAGGAGGAGGAGAAGCCGCTGCCGTCACATGAGTTCCAGAGGAACGTCTGGCTGCTGTTCGAGTATCCGGAGAGCTCGCAGGGGGCCCGGGTGGTCGCCATAATCTCCGTGTTCGTGATCCTCCTCTCGATCGTGATCTTCTGCCTGGAGACCCTGCCAGAGTTCAAACACTACAAGGTCTTCAACACGACGACGAACGGCACGAAGATCGAGGAGGACGAAGTGCCGGACATAACGGACCCGTTCTTCCTAATAGAGACTATTTGTATCATCTGGTTCACGTTCGAGTTATCGGTGCGCTTCCTCGCCTGCCCAAATAAATTTAACTTCTTCCGTGACGTTATGAACATCATCGACATCATCGCGATCATTCCTTACTTCATCACCCTCGCCACCGTCGTGGCCGAGGAGGAGGACACGCTTAATCTGCCGAAGGCCCCGGTAAGCCCGCAGGATAAAAGCACGAACCAGGCGATGTCCCTGGCGATACTCAGGGTCATCAGGCTCGTCAGGGTGTTCCGAATATTCAAGCTGTCCAGGCACAGTAAAGGCCTCCAGATCCTCGGGCGAACGCTCAAGGCCTCCATGAGGGAGCTCGGCCTGCTCATCTTTTTCCTCTTCATCGGTAAGTTCGACAGCCTTTCCACACGGATTCGCGTTCAGGTCACTCGCCCGCCGGGCAAGGAGACCGTGCACGGGAATTCCCTCTTTTCTCTGACAATGCGAAAGCCTCGTAGCCCCGAACCGGAGGCCTCGATCTTTAACCTCCTCATATGTCTCTATGTGTAAGCCGCATGCTCGTGTCGACGCGCGCGAAACGATCATTCGACGAACGAACGGCACGTCGCTGTCATGTGCCATTCTCGCGTTTCGTCAAGTCGACAATCGAACGTTCCCACCGCTTCCGCTGTCATTCTGAATTTCCGTCTCACGACGTCTCGTCTTTCCGAAAAATCGCGCGTCGCGAGTCGACGAAAGTCCGAGCGACGTTCGAGCGTCGCTCATGCTTCAAAGTACTTTCCATTCGAATACTCGGCACGGTCGTTTGGCCGTCGAAAATTCAGAATCCGGCGATGGAAATTTACAGCGCCGTTCGTCGATCGAGTGCTCCGTTCGTGCCGCGCAAAGAAAGTTTGGTCGGGAGAGCTATCGGGCACAGTGCCGCCCGAATGCGGCGAGAGATTTTGGGGACGAAGGTGGGGTCAGCGAGTCGCGGACGATCGGAATGGAATTAGATTTATTCTCATTCTCCGCGCGAAACTCCCTCGGCGGATTACAAATAATGCGATTGAATGTATTGCAAATTCGCCCCGGCACGGCCGGCGGAAATCCGTTCGCCGACCGGCCGAACTTCCGAAGAACCCGGGACAATTGGACGGCGATAACGAGGTATTTGCCTAAGATCATTTCAATGGCGCTCGCCGTTAATTGAAAGTTTTACTGCCGGCGCTAGGTATAATTAAATCGAGATCGCGCCGCGATTTCTATTAGATCGCAACGAAATTCCGTGATATATCCGGGATACGCAATAATTGCCGGAGCTCCTGGCTGGCAACGCGAAACCTCCGCTGTCCGCCGATTGTCCGGAGTAATCGATCGCGCGTGCAGGAGCGCGCGCGCTCCGCGGAATTTTCAATGTCACGCCTATGCCGTAGTTCAACCGGCTCGCCATTTTGTTCGCGAGTTCTTGGATCCAAAGATTACGCCCGGCATTGCCTTCGGAATCCAAAAGTCTCTTCTGCAAAATTACGTAAACTTCACCGTCATCGACCACTTCCACTTAGGAGTAGGTACATGTTTCTTGTCTAACGAAGATACCTTATCGAACGAATCGCAAAGAAATGCGTGATCGCGGAACGCGTCAGTAGCAAAGATGAGTGAACTCTACGTATTACGGCTTAACTACCTACTGATGGTCTCGAAATAAATATTTGACGTTAATCGTAAGTGACTAGTTTAATCAGCCTTGCCGCCACGCCGTCCTGCCGCCTTGCCGACGCCGGAAGCAGAAGAGCCGTGTTTTATTACGAAGGTCCTACTATCTGGAGTGATCGAGTACAATGTTCGCTATTTCTCGTTTCGGAGCGCCTAGTGTTGCAGGAATAAAGAAGACAAGCGTTGAAATTGGACGGTCCGGAGAGGCGAGGGCGATGGTGGGACGAGAAGAAATCGTCACAGGCGTTTATGTCCATTGTGCGTGAACGATCGGATCGAGCCAATCATCCAGAGGCAGCAGTACTGCGTATACTCCACTGGTCTTTGGGGGTGGCTTGGACAATGAAAGCCTCTTCTCTTCTCCTCTCTCGTTCTCACTCTATCTCTTTTTCTTGTTCCCGCTGCTTGTCGCTCCTCTCCGCTTCCTTTCTCTGTCAACCTATCTCTTTCTCTCTCTCTCTCTCTCTCAGTCTCTCTTTCCTACTTCACTTTTTTCCGCCCTCCTTTATCTGTCTGCGTAGAGGCAACGGGAGTCCGACGAACGGCAAGGACAAACGACCCCAGAGGGATTACCTAGATTCCGTATGGACGATGGAAAATGCCGTTGCTGAAACGTGCCTTCCTCTTGTCTGCCTTCCAGGTGTGGTGCTGTTCTCGTCGGCGGTGTACTTCGCGGAGGCGGGCACGCAGGACAGCCACTTCAAATCGATACCGGACGCGTTCTGGTGGGCGGTGGTCACGATGACGACCGTGGGCTACGGGGACATGAGGTACAGAGCCACCGGGGGCGTTAAACCCACTGAACCGGTGTTTTCTTCCTTGCATTGCAGGTGTGGTGCTATTCTCATCGGCGGTATACTTCGCGGAGGCCGGCTCCGAGAATTCGTTCTTCAAGTCCATTCCGGACGCGTTCTGGTGGGCCGTTGTCACGATGACGACCGTGGGCTATGGTGACATGACGTATGATGTACTCACTTTCACTTAAGACTCTAGTTAATGCCCGCCAAAACGAACACACGCACTTCTTCCGAACCGTTCTGCTCCGATCCCACCCCGCTCTCTTTCTCTTTCTCTCTGTCTCTGCCTTTCTCGCACTCTCTCTCTCTCTCTCTCTCTCTCCCTCTCTGTCTTCCCTCATGCCCACTTCCCCCGTTGTCCTCCATTCTGGCCCGTTCGCTCCGTTTGAATTCGATCGATTGTCCGCCTCTTGTGCACGATGATTCGCGAATTCGAAACGGTTCCTGTTCGGTAACGCGATAACCGTCGCCGCGATAGGCGCAATTCGCGAATATGCGCGTCCAATTGACGTGGTAACGGTAAAATGTTATTGATGCACCGCCATTGTTTACGAGTTACCGCTATCCGATTGCTCCGACAAACGCGAAAATTCCCCCTTCACGAATTGTCGCGCGATTGGCCCATTAATAAAGGACGTCCGGCGAATGATAGGCGAGTATTCGCGGGCGAGTGCACTTTTCTCCCGAACGTTTTCTCCAGCAATCAGACGACTCCCCAGACTCGCTGAGAGTGCGTCGGCCGAATTCGACGAGTGTCGCGAGATCGCCGGGCGAGACGCGTTTCAGGTTTCAGCACGCTGACGTGTATAATTGCGAAAGCGAGGAAAAGCTTACGCCGGTTAAGCCGTACACGTCTCAAAATCCAACTCCTCTCGGCGACACCGTCAGCCATACACCCGCTCTCTTTGTCTCCATTCCTCTTTTCTCGCTCGCTTCTTGCCGCACGCTCACTCCCCTCGTTCCCCTTTTTCATCCTGTTGCTCCGTCGTGATTCAATTCCGTCTTACGTTACTTAATCCTTGCCCCCACGCCGCCCTCTTCAATTGACGGCGGATTTATTGCGACGCGGTGTGCAGCCGGCGTGCGACTGTCGGCCTTCCTCGAGCAATTTTTTCTTCCTCGACACGTCGCGCGCAAAGCGTTCTCGCTTCAATCGTTTCCCAGCCACGTCTGCGTTTCTTTAGCGCCGCGTCCTGTCGCGCGCCGATCGTTGATGTCAATTAACGCGTCAAGCGCGAGGATAGAAGCGCTCCGTCCGCGCGCCGGATAAATCATTACGCGGATAACGTTGGCAACGAGTTAAACTCTCTCTTTTTCTCTCTCTCTCTCTCTCTCTCTCTCTCTCTCTCTTCCTCTGCTCCTCCTTCCTCCTCCCCTATTATGATAAATCCAGCAGCCATCCGAACGATCCTCAGCGAAGGAAAATAGCGTTTGTACTTCGATTATCTTTTTTACTTCCTCGCATACTTTTGCCTATTTACTCACTTTCGTGTTTTATTAATGCTAATACTTGTTACCACGCATAGTTCGTGACATTAGACGACACGCTAGATAGAGTATTAGTCACTGCCAATGGCAGATATCACCGAGCGTAGAAGCGTTACTGATATATGACACACGTAGAGTACTTACACCTGCAAATTTAATCCACACGCTACCTCGAAGAGAAGAAATCGACGAGAAGGCATGAGCAAAGTTTCATTTGTATTATGTGCGGCAGTTTGTTTCGTTCTGTCAGTCACATTATTTCCGTTTGTTCGTAAAGTAGAAGCAACTGAAAGGAGACCTTTGGTTATTGGATTTTTTTTTTTTTTTTTTTTTTTTAAGAACGGTCTAAGTGACAATGTTATTGACGCTGAGGTAAACAGAAATATCGTACGCTCGAAAACAGTCTAAGGAATTCGATACTTTTGCGTTGTTAAATATTTCTTTCTTTCTTTTTTACTTCTTTAAATAGAAATAATCCAGTCAAATTGTGTTTTTGATATTACGTTCTTGCAGTATATTTTCCTTAGTATTGATATTTCCTTCATTTAACCGCGTGCCTCTGATTTCACCGTTTCGTCACTCTTTATTCTTCGATATCTTCTTTTCCTTATCGCTAAGTTGGCCAAAGTAGTTGCAGTAGAAAATAAAAAGGAATTATCGAGTAAGCAACAGACAGATCGGATCCTCTTTGAATCGTTTACATTCGATAAATTACTTTTTCCATTCTGCGCGGTTCGTTGTCTTCTTTACACTTTCCAACTTCAGAGGCGATGCAAAGCAGCGAGAAATTTGAATTAAGAATGCGGATTCGGTCGGATTGCTCTTTTATTCGTTGCCGTCTCTTATTGACCCCTCGCTCGCTATGAAAACGACCCGATCTATTAAGCATGAGATGCAGAACAAAGAGAAACATTAAAGAACCGACAACAGATCGAGCGCAGGCAGAACCGTAAATATACCAAAGATTACTCCTCATTTTCCTAATTTATTCACTTCCTCGCTCGCCACGTCTCGCGACCAAAGAGCGCCGCAATCTCGGCAAAATGTGTCATTCGGTAACGTGCATTTGATTCGATCACATTCAACGCCTACATTCTTTCCCTCTCGCTTCGCCGCCCGCCGCCAGCGACGGCGACCACTGAACTTGAGAATCGCGACACGCAGAGTCACGCCGCCACACACGCTCGTACGGTTCTGATTGATAATAATTTCTTTTTTTTCCCCCCGCACATCCAGTGCACATCGGACGTTTCTTTCTCACCGATCATTCACTTTATGCCGTCGGAAATGACAAAAAGAACACCGCTGTCCCATTTAACCACGTGCATCCGATTACATTGTTCTTCCGTCCTTTGTTACTTACTACTCACTCTTCATTCCGTGCTCTCCCCTAACTATTCATCTCCAAGCCCGCGCGCGCTCCTGGCCGCGCCGTTATCCGACGTTTCTCACCGCGATTTTGTAATAATCACGATGCCCCTCTCTCCCCCCTCCCCATCCTCCCCACTCTCAGCTCTCTATCATCTCTTCTACCCCTTTCGGTCGACGACGTTCTTTGTTCCTCCGTGTAAGCACGCAGAGAGCGATCGTAATACTTCTCGACACACGCCGGCTTCGTCATTCGCGGCTGGGCACTCAAGATTCAAGAGCATCTGTCGAGAGAGAGAGAGAGACTCGAGATCTCTGGTGTTATGGCCGAAGGGGCTTCTTGAGCAATTGCCTCCCGTAAATCAATAAGTGTCCTCGGGGCGACCGGCAACGGCGGGCTCGCGCTCCTTGGAAACGCCCCAAGCCGAAAGGGAAGAAGGAAAAAAAGATCATGGGGGATTCGAACTGGCGCGGGCGGAAAGTTCGATTCCTTCGCCCGCCTTCGACCGCGCTCGCTCCTCTCGCCAGAACTTGCCAATGAGGAAAACGGTCCACCGTTATCGATTTTCCGCGCTGACTCTCTCTCTCTAGCTCTCTTTCCCTGTCTCTCTCACTACTATCTCTCTGTCTCTCTCTCTCTCTCTCTCTCTCTGTCTCTCTCCCTCTACTCTCTCTCTTTCTCTCTCCCCTCTCTCTTTTTGTGCCTCCGCTTCTGTTTCCGTCTGTCACATTACTTTACTCTCCCCCTCTCGCCGCTTCCCAACCTCCCTCCCACGGCCCCGTCGTTACGAACTCCACGGCGAGTATAATTTGTTTAACGGCAAGCCCCCAGCTCGAAGTTTCATGCTCGATGTCGCTGAACTCGGAAACAGCATTTTGGCACGTCGCGCGACGGTTCGGGAACTGGCCGTGTAGCAAACTTGTTAGATCGGCAAACACTTGTCCGCTCGCTAGTCGTGTACATTGATTCACCGGAGACCTTGTGCGCGACCGCCGTTACCACGATCACGGTTGTCAAATTAATCCGACCAGGGCGGAGGGGCGGCGGGGTGTAGGGCGCGTGTCTTACGTAAAACGAATCCGTAGCTCGGCCGCGTCGGTTTCGACTCGGAAGAACAAGGAGGCCGCGCGATCGGCAGGCATTCGGCCGCTGCCGGAATTGCGCGGATACTTGCAAGGTCGGAATCTCGGTCGACTCGTCGGAATGGAATTGCGGTCCCCGGGCCGTTTCGTGGCCGTTCGTCGCGGATACACCCGCGGACGCTCGCTCTTCCTCACAACAACACCACTGACACGCTCCACATTTTCCAATGCCACGCACGCACCTCCCGCTCGCGCTCCATTTGTCGTGACAACGATGTCACCCCGTTCTTTCTTCCGTGCCGGGTTCACTCGGCGCCACCCCACCGTCCGCGACTGTGTTCATGTGTTGTACGTATCGCAGTCGAGTGGCCCGGAGAAATTGTTCTGTGCCCGCAAAAGGCTGCGGTCGTTGGCTCGTAATTTTTCTGTCCTCATTAATGCCCGATACCCCCATCGCTCGCCTCTTTCATCCTCTACTCTTCCCTCCCTTCCCTTCCCTTCCCGCACCCTACCCTCACTTCGCGACCCTCCACGTCTCTACGTCTTCTCGTTCATTCCGCCTCTTTCTGCTCGCCTTCGGTATACCACCGAAAAACGCTTCACGCCGATAGATCACCGAATGCAGTCGTTTACTGTTTTCACAAAGGCACCCCTACTTCGTGCAGCCGAAAGACTCTTTGTTCTTCCCCCGTAGGCGAGGGCGATCACGGAACTTGGTCGCAGAGTCCAGAGCTCCAGTTACAGCTCGGCAGAGTTCGCGGAAGGGAAAGTTTCGTGAATTCCGGCTCTTTGAGCGTCACGCTTCGGAAGCCGTGATCGTTCGAACTTTGCCGAGAACGTTTCATAACGTTTGCGCATCGGTATTTGATGTTTCTTTCACCGACGGAGGAGCTCCTTATCGCTCGCGTACACGTGACGCGAGCGATTCATTCCCATTCAGTCCACCCTTTCGCTCAGGAAGAATATGGTTAGCGAGAGAGCGCGTTCGATTGGGACGACGCTGAAACCGATCTAACGACATTGTGCGTGTGTTGTTCTTTAACAGATGACCTGTTCGAACTCCCAGGCCCCAAACGATTCCGTTGCATGCTTCGACCTTGCCTGGTAATATCCAGCATGATACCCGCCCCCCCAGATAATTATTTCTACAAACTGCTCATACAACTGTTACTTTGACGATTGTTAACTCCCCCTGTTATCCCTTCAAATCTCTCATCGATACTATCATTGCCGTCAGTCATGGATCACGAAGGCCCATAGTACAGTGACACCTGCAGGAATGGGTTTCTTTTTTTTGTTCTTACAACTAATGTGATGCATCGACTCATTTATTACGAATCACAATTGGCCGAGACGAATAAGTGAGCGTAAAATGTAGTCGAGCGACAACGAGGATTAGAGGGGGACCGGGGAAAATGCGAAATTAATGCGTAATGAGAGAGCGAGATGCGCGCCAATCTCTGCCATTTCAATCTGAAGTGGGAGGGATAAAAATAAGTCTGAGACGAGGCGGAATACGGATGTGAAAATGCCGAGGAGCGCATCAATATTTACGCTCGATCGCGAAAGAAAATTTCATCGTGCTTTCCCCGGTTGTCCTTTTTCTTTGTTGTTTCCTTTTCTTTCTTTTTTTTTTCTGTTTTTGATTAAAAAGCTACGAACATGTTAGATATACTATTGCAGCGTAACGTATCACTTTTACAATCCGCTACTCTAATCGTTTGGATGACGAAAGCTTACGTTGAGCTTGCGACTCGCACGTAATAGTTAAGCTAATTGGCACTTTGTCGGAAATGCCGGTTCAAGGACGACTGCGCGGCAAAGAGTTTCGCCGAGATGTGCAGGGAGGTGACGCGGAAGAGTCGTCGGATCTTCTTGACAGATCGTATCCTCGGTGCGCGCTCCGAACTTCCTTGCCACGCGTTCGCCGCATCGAGTCAGGCGACCGCGCAATTTAAGCGGCGTGAATTTCCGAATAACTGTTGTCTCACTGTTGACCGTAGTCAAAGCTGATTTCGTTTCTGGAACGTTCGCAAATATTTGCGGAACAACGGCCGGACTCCGTAAACTGCGGCACGAAATTCGTATCGACAAATTTATTGCATTAGGTAAGCTTCGCTCAAACAACCGGCATCGCCGGTAAATACATCGGGCGTATGATAAATTTAACAAACTCCTGGGCACGAATAGCTCCAGATATGCTTCGACATAACGAACAATCGTCCGGCGGAGCGGACGGTAAACAGTTCTACCTACAATACAGAATTTCGCTTATCCGCCGGCAAACGAGCGAACAAACAGTTGCTGGAATTTGAGCGAACATCACCGCGCACCCCGCACCCGCTTCCGTTCGCATCTAAAACCAACGACGGCCATTCGAGGCATACGATCCAGCGGTACGAGTCCTACCTCTCGCCCGAGCGTCGTCGCCGATATCGGCAGCGCAGCTTTTCGGCGAAGGGCGGCGAGGAGCTCGCCGAGAATATCTGCAAGAATTGCATTTCGACAGAGTGCCAAGCTCCGCGATGAGTTAGCGGCACCACGTTACTAAGGCTGCCTCTTAGACGAGTCCTTGCGTTAGTTCAGCCCCTAGTATAGCGTAGAGCCCGCAGCTTACAACATATAAGCACGCGTCACGCAATAAGTACATACGGTCGTTCCGTATCAGAACGAAAAAGAAGCAAGACGAGCCGCAGTAGCAGACATGCTACGAGGAACGATGACGAATTGGTGAAACAGGGCCGAGCCGTATGTACACTTGCAAGAAAGCAGCCTCCAAGTACCGCATTAAGTAGCGCCACACTTTCAAACTCGACATGGCAAAACTCACACAAGATATAATACACCACACCTAGCACCGAGTTTCTCGAATCTGTAATGCGCGCTGAACGAAGCCGAACTTGTTTCACGCGCGACGGCACGAAACTCGCTTGAAACGGTTGCGACTCCTTCTGTTACAGGCCCGTGGGAGTCTGGGGGAAGATCGTGGGTTCCCTGTGTGCGATCGCCGGTGTCCTGACGATCGCTCTACCCGTCCCCGTCATCGTCTCCAACTTCAACTACTTCTATCACCGTGAGACTGACCAGGAAGAGATGCAGTCGCAGAACTTCAATCACGTGACCAGCTGCCCGTATCTCCCTGGCACTTTAGGTCTGTTTTCATCACTTGCCATTTTCGTATTCCCATATGGTTCTGAAGTAATACACGTTAGATTCCGATTCATTTCGTTAGCTTGATGAGTCAAGAGAGGGGAGAGAGAGTTGCTGATGGGGGATGGGGTTGCTTTATTTAGATTGTTTAGATTTTTTATTAGATTAAAATAGGGATGTGAAGTATTGATGCTTTGTTTCTAAAAAGTGCAGCCCTTTCGAAGTGCATTAGAAGTTACCGTCTCGTTGCTTCTTTTATATTAGAGTTAAGTTTGGTTGAGTAGGTGATATTTGTGTGAATATTAGAATGGCTTCGTTTGGATTACTTAACACTTCACCGACACGTATATCGAGGAGAACAACTTGACATACGACCAGCACATGTTACTTGCCGTATTTCCTACTCAAAGTCCACGACAATACACGCCGTTATAACAGGTCGGCATTCATGCTGACATAGTCGATTATTAGGTTGCGAGGTTGCAACCTCAGAACACAGGTAATCGGCTTACTCACGAAGCCACGAGAAACAAAGATAACATCGGACCCTCTTCTCTTTCTTGCCAAGCATCAAACCTGCAAATCTCTCGGTTTTGACGTCTATGTCTAAAACTACCTATGCCCGACGGATCGCTTATAATTGATTTCTCATCCGTGTACCAGCAGGTCAGCACATGAAGAAGAGCTCGATGTCGGACTCGTCGTCAGATATAATGGAGCTAGAGGAGGGTATTCTACTCACTCATCCGGAAATTACCAAGAAGCCCAATTGCAACCCTCGCCACAATAACAATATCAATCCAGCCTGCATGAGCATCGAGACTGACGTCTGACTACTAGGTACATAAACATGACATAACCGCGATCGATCCGACTCTCTTACTGAAGCTCTCTCCACGAACGCTCTCGAAATCAAGGAAACTCTTAAGTTAGACAACACCTCTTTATATCGACTGCCACGCAGCCAGTACCTACCCATCAACCCACCTCCCATACAATGCACGACATAAGCCATCGGTAACTATGACGTGCAACTTTCGTGCCCCTCCATACCCAATCACGCCCTGCCTTCATGTTTATCTCCCTTCGACCACCTAAGATCATGCCATCGGTGCGCTAAAGTCGGACGATCGACGAGGCAAGCAGAAACAAATCTCGACTTGTCTGGGTTGTGATTACAGTGAAGGAGACGGTGGCAGCGTGGTGGCCAATGCTTGGACAGTTGCTGTCGAAGAGCAGCTGCAGCTCCCTGCGGTGCCTAACGTAGGCCTCCTTCACACGGCGTCGTCGCACGCGCGCACGTGAGCGCGGGCGCAAGCGTACGCGCTGGCGCAAACCGTGCGCGCGCCACACGACCGTGCGCACGCGCGGTTCGTTCCAGTCTGTCAATACGAGGGGTGCTTCCAGTCCATCTCGCGGTCGACGAGCACTACACGAACAACCACCGAATTACCACCGGGCAACAATCGGCTGGCTGATCGGGGCCAAGCGACGGCGGCGTGTCAGTTACTCTCCGTCGAGCGTGCGCGCACGACGGCCGACGGAACGAAGAGGACAGAGTAGGACGGAGAAGAGGATCGCTTTAACGAACAAACAAACAAAAATAATAATAATATAAACGTATATATAGAATACCGGGGGAAAAAAAAAAACGAAGCAAAACCAAACGAGACCGACGAGAAACGACGACGAGATGAGAGAGAGAGAGAGAGAGAGAGAGATTCGAAAAACACTATCTAGGCGGGAGGACATGAGACGAGGTGGCGATTAATCTGTATCCGTGAAGCGAGCCGCGGTTCGACAGGTGTCACGGTACTTGCACCCCACGTAGGGACCTACACGAGCGTAGGGATGTAAAAATTCCGCCCCCCCCCCCCCCCCCCCCACTTCACACCACCGACTTCAGTGTTCAAAACAAAAAAAAAAAGAAGAAGAATGATAACAAACAAAACGAGCAAAACGCGGCATATCTCCGTAAACGCCGTTGATTTCTTTCCCCCCTCCTCCAAATTCCACGAAGCGGGGAAAATTCGGAGTGGGGGGAGTCGGCCGGCGGCGGGCCACGGGGATCGTACCAGATAATACTAATTAATTATTATCGAATATAATTAATCGAGTACCGTACACGTAGGCGAGAAGTACGTTAAATACGTTTTACGATATTAAGATACGAGTGATAAGTACGCGAAGGCACGACGAGAGGCGAGTGCAATCGGGGAGATAAGGAAAGGGACGGAGAAGGCGTGAGACGGAAAGCACGAACATGCCTACGAGGAGCGAAGCTAAGGGTGAAGAGATGGGAAGAGGGACAGGGAGAGGGAGAGAAGAGAAGCGAGGCGACGTTTGTAAAACGGCAGCGAGTAGGAGAGAGCTGGCAAAAAATGAGCTTTTTCGAACAAAAAAGAAACAAACAAACGAAACAAAAAAAAAAAACATATAAGAACCATTACGGGGATTAAGGAGAACAATGTTCAATCGAGGAGAACAGTGCGGATTATGTTGCGACGAAGAGACTGGTTTCTTTTTATCAGAGGGCAAATTCGACGTAAGCCGGTATTATAATACTTTCTAACGCGAGACGATTGGGACGCAATTCGTTTCTCCGATTTTTAAAGGCCGTGTACATAGACGAACACGAATGTAAACACGCAAGGAACAATCGCCCGACACGCGCACACATTCATATTGACACACGTTCGAGGGAACACGCGCGCGCGCACACGCAGAGAGACACATACACGGTTGACACGGACATACGAATATGTGCGCGTGCATTAACGATAATGCACCTGCGCGATCGCGGCTAGACACAATAATTAAGACATAGAAGATGTGCTGTGAGAGTCAAAATGCATCGGTGTTCCACGGTGACGTGCGAGGGGGAGTCGCGGTGACCCCGAGTCGTTCCTAACAGCCCGACCAGATGGAATAGCGGGAATCGCGCGTCGAGTGCCGTCGTCGGAACGTCGATGCATGCGACCGTAACGACAAGTATTTCGAAAATCAAACACCAAAACGAATTATCGCGGGATTTTAGGTAAAATCGACGATAATCCATTGATCTCGATGAGCGTCGCTTGAACGTTACGTTAGGCTGGTACAGACGAAGTGTTCATTGCATTTCCGCTTTCGGACTCGCTCTGCGGATGCGAAAGTTTTTTCTAGAACCGTTAACCCTTCAATATGTGCACTTGACCCGTTTTCCTTCGGCACGAGGAGAAGGGTGCGCGTCGCGACGATTCTGTCTGGTGGACGATCGTCCGCGTAGATCGAATGTCAGATAGCGCGTTCGGCGGGGGGGGGGGGGGGGGTTAACGAATGGTCAGCGTCGGCGGTGATGCGAATTTCGAGAAAGAAAAACGAAAAAAAAAGACGATTACACGTACATACATACATATATATTATACGTTGGAGGGTTAACGATAGAGTCAGACAAGAAGTATGAGAGCGTTTAGATACAAGTACGAGTTCTACTCAGCAGGCTTATCAGGGCGATTATTAGATGGATCGCTGTACGGTATCCACTGCACTGTCCAATTATTAATTTCCCAGCATCGATCCGCTTTCCTTTCACGCTTCGCCGACGCTTCCGTTTGAGTTGACATTGCACGCGTATCATCAATTAAAATCTCCGGTATTTAAGCGAGAAAAAAAATGCAGTTGCCTGCGAGAGAAAGGGTGGGAGAGAATGGTCGTGTGCGTGCGTGAATGAGGAGATAGATAAAAAATGGGTGAATGCGACGGAGAAAGAGTTGCGCGTAGACGATTTAGCTAGAAGAGGGACTTTAGGTGGACTTAAGCGAGCACTTGTTTTCTGCTGTAAGCTTAGAGATGTAGATGAGAGAGAGAGAGAGGGAGAGAGAGAAAGAGAAAGAGAGAGTATTATTGTTATATCGTTCGTCTTAGCTAACGAGTTCCTACTACAGAATTTTTCCAAACAAAAAAAAAAATGTTTCTAGAACGCGAATTTTCACGCTCGATAACGTTCGCTTGCTTGCAACGAGAACCTCGATCTATATACTTTAATATAAACGCGGATCGCGCGTCGTCGTGCGCAGCGCGCGAGAAGAATACGTTCGAGACGCGACGCGGTCGTGTCTTCGTTGACGGTTTTTATTCGAGCAAGGCACGATTCGATGCATCCACGTTTGTGCACACAAACCTAGACGCGCTCCACTTTTCTTCCTCTCTTTCGCGCGTACTAGCGATTTAGCGAGCCAACGTCGTACCGCGAAGTAGCTTGAAAATTTGCCACGTCCGATCGAATGGCAGAGTGCAAATTTGCCCAGTCCCCTGTTCCTTTCGGAGCTATCTTCAAATCTGTCGAGCATTATCTGTCCCGACCCTATCGACTTCGTCGTTATCGGATTCCATTACCTTGCAACCGACAATCCTCCGCAAGGATTGACAAGTTACCCCTTGATCGCGATCGCGAGCGTCACGGTGAGTTAGCAATGGCAAAGACGTTTTCATCGCGCGGAAGCCGCACAGCTGAGATTAAGCGGGAAGAGAGGGAGTGAAGGGTGGAGCGAGGAATAATAGTTCCGCGAACGTCGCGTTTCCCTTTACAGAAACGGCGCCGCGTTGGACGAACGAATTGACACGGCAATCGATTCTCTGTTGCGAGCACTTTTTCTCGGAGAACAGCGAGGAGAAGGATAGAGAGACTCTTCGTTCCTGTCTCGACGTTTCGCCTCTTGCCGGATAGAGGACGTTTCAGAACGGAATTCACAGATTTTATCAAGACTGCCATTTCGCGATCCCCGAACACACGATATCTCCGATCATCCCGGTGTTTGCGTCACCCCGAGAACCGGAGTATCCTCTGATCCGATCGGCCCCCGAAGGTCGACTCGACTCGGTACCGGGCAAACCGCACTCCTTCGCCGCGCCCACAGTTCCATTCGAAAATTTGATCGATGTTGGTACGTTTCGCGAGCAAATATCCGCTAAAAACGTTTGCCATCTATCGTACGCGTACGGGTACTCTTAAGACGTATAATAAGGAAGCAACGTAGTTCGATGCGCGGACGAATGCAGACTGCGGGAGAAGGGGGCAGGTTGTCGAACAAAAAAATGTGCGCGCCTGAAGAAGGAAAAGACGTAGCGGCAGTCCCCCGCAAAATGTATAATCACACGTTAACACGCGTGCAGCGCCCGCGCGTACACGCATGCATACTTACACGCAGCCGTATATGGACACACGAACAGGATGACGGGAAACGTCGCTTTGCCGGACCATTTGTCGCGTTAAGAAATATAATAATGGGCGAAAAAATGATGCTATTAGTGACGACATACCGAGGACAAGTAGATAAAGTTGGGGATCCTTGTTGCATTTCAGAAAAGTGCGTCGGATCTCGATTGTCTGACCGCGATCGAGGATAAAATGAGGAAACTCTAATAATAGTCGTAACACATTTTGTTAACGGTACGAGTCTAACTGGCCGTCGTACGTCGATTCGCCGGAAGTTGCCGTCGCGTCGCTACCACGTATTAAATTAACCTCGGTCGGGCTAGCTTGTCGCGTAAGGAGCGTAGAGCCATGCGAAACACAGTCAGCGCTAGGCAGCCGCCAGAAAGTAGCGTAGCGTCGTAACACTTATGTCCTTACTCCCTCCCGCTACTCTCATTCGACTTCCATAGTACGTACTGGGGGAGGCGGAGCTGACGTATGCGTATTTACGTAAAGTTTATATCTACACACGCGCGTACCATACGTACGTAAACATATTCGCGAGGGAGTGTGCGTGACACACGTCCTTATGTGCATGTGCATGTCTATGACCATCGGACAACTTCCGGCGTATCGTGTCGCGGCGCGAGTATCCCGCACGCTTTCGTTTCGGAGGACGAAGTTTGACACTTAAACGCTAGGTTAAACGTAATGATCGAAACTAGACGAGCAAGGTATAATGACGAAAAAAAAAAAACCTGTAAAAATTAACGGTAAAGCGTAATTGCGTAATTCGATTTATTAGGTTGTAGAAGCAAGTCTCATTCGAAGGATGTCCCATCTTTTATTACGCAGGACGAAGATGAAAGTTAAACTTTATCTGCGGCATACTAGAAAGAGAGAGAGAGAGAGAGAGAGAGAGAGAGAGAGAGGGAGAATGTGCGAAGTTGAAAGAGGATAGTATGCGTGACGGAATGATTGAGCGTCAGAGAGTGATGAATGCGAGTGAGCATGATAATGCGAATATGTGACGTCGTGCGAGTGGCAAGTAAAAGGGTGTAACGGAACGCCAGAACGTAAGCAAGGAATATTAAAAGAGGAAAAAAAAAACAATAATTACACGGAAGTTTATGTTACACGCTTTTAATACGGTACTTGAACCTCTCGCCTCGCTGATTTAGTCAAAAAAAGAAAGGTATAAAAGTGCATCAAACTACCAGCCTAGCTAATTGAGACAAGAAAGCAAAATGTTCTATAAAGGATAAATTTACTATTACTATCACTACCACTACTATTACTACTACTACTATTACTATTACTATTACTAAACTACTATAACTACTACTACCGCTGCTGCTTTCGTTGCCGCTGCTGTTACCGCTGCTACTACTATTACTACTTCTACTACTACCGGTACTCCTACTCTTACTCCTGTTCCTATCCCTACTCTTACGACTACTATCGCTACGCCATCACCACTACGACTACTATTCCTACAACTGTCACTAATACTATTACTATTACTATTACTACCGACGAAACCGCTATGATGAAGTTTTTAGATGACGAGAGACTACTTTGCTAGGCAGTAGCCGATAGAAGTACGCAGAGAGCGTAGCTAGGTGGCGAATCCCGGTTCGCTGCTCCCAGTTATCGATAATCGTTTCAAAATTCGAACTTTACTAGATCGGTCCGCGGAAGGAAGAGCAGTTGTACATAGCACGGTGAGCGCATACGCGTCATCAAGTAGCGAGAGTTAATATGTAAATGCGTAGTTATTCTGTTCGGTTCTCATCGGCAGACCTACGTCGCTGGACGCAAAAGACAACAAAATACCGTGAAGAAAGAGGCAAGGGCTTTAACCCGGTCAGAGCCGATGCCGTTGGAGATCGAATGTGTCAGACCAGCCAGGGCTTGCGCGAGGCCGCGACTTTTCCCGGCGCGGACCGAAACCGAACACGTGCGCGAACGATTCGCCCGCTCCGATCGCAGAGGCTCTTTCATGGGTACCGAGAATCCCAAATAATCCATTGGACTTCCATTACATTTGTACCCGTGGTGTACCTTTACTTACGAAACCGGTCCCGTGAATGCACGACACTTTCTACGTTCCGTTTTGCGCACTGTTTAACAAGTAACGGGAGACAGTCGGAATGGAGAGGGGAAGAGGTAGGGAGACAGAGAAACGGAGATAGAGAGGGTGGAGGCAGATGGAAACGGGGTGGCAAGGGCGTGAGATGAGACGCGAAAATTTGTACAGAGTGGAGGTAATTGCCGATGTGTCCCTTCGATTTGTTCCGTCACTTACTTTACCTTTCGTTCTTTCTCATCGTTCAACGACAAACGATCAAGCTCTATTCTCTTTTGCTTCGCATACGGCCATACGTCAATGGCCAGAATAACATACGTCACACGGGGGAAGTTGAAAGGCACGTGTTCTTCCGCAGAGTAATCTTATATTGCTCTGCCAACGATTGTCGCGCTGGCTCCACTCCGGACATTGCCTCTACACTTTTGTACGTACACAAAAATGACACGAAGAGATGTGATAGGCACGATTCTGCTATCATAATATCCCCTCGATCCTGAGAACTTCGAAACGGACTCGGAAAGTGGAAGAAGCCAGATGCGCATTGAACAGCGACGTGTAAGAGAATTGTGTGAAGAGCCGAGGAGTCGGAGGTGTGAAATGAAATGAGAATAAAAGAGAGAGAGAGAGAGAGAGATGGAAAGGCAGGAGAGAAGTCTATAGAGATACGATGTCGAGTATGCATTCCGAAGTAAATAGATAAAACTAAATAGTCCCGCTGCGAGTTTAGAATATATTCCGCTGTCGCCGTAGAACGAAAGATCCGTTGCTGCTGTACTAATTACTAAAGGAGATTTAAAGCAAAACAAAAAAAAGTAATAATAATAACGCATACCCAATGCGCACCGTCGAGAGTTCTTTTCCTTGAGAGAAAAACAACAAAAACAAAAAAATGCAGAAGAAGAAATGTCACAAGGCGTATGGTAATCAGGCTGGGTAGATTATTAAACGAGTAATAATAACAGTAATGAGACGCAGTTTAGTGTCGGCACCGACGTCGGACGTCCCCTGCTGCCTCTAAATTCGCGGTGCGGATGCGGTGCGCGCAAGTCGTGTGTGCGCACTATGTGCAAACGCACGTCCTCCTCTCCCGCCCGAACGACTTCGATCGATCTTGTTTAACGCCGAAAGGCGCGGAGTGTTGCCGACGAAGCCTGTCAAACATGTCGAATCGGTTGCATTCCGACAGAGACGGCCGACCATCTCTGCCTCCGACAGACTATCAAAATACGCGATTGTCGGTATCTTACAGATGAAAAGGGAAAGCACAGAACAAAAAGATAGCAATAAGCTGATAAGACACGTTCAATGCCTGGCACCGAAATGCAGACAGGCGCAGTGCGAAAGATCCTTGTTGAGTCGAGACTCGTGTCGGGAGTCGGGATATGTCTGTGCTCTCGACGTAGGTGTAGGTGTACGTACGTCTGTGTCCTTGAAGCACGACGATCACGCGGAGACTTCAATGACAGTCTCGAACTGCGACTTGATTCGTTCTCGCGGACGGTGATAGCGTCTGACTTTGACGCGTGTCGTCGTACGTAATCTTTCATCGCGCCTTCTAGCGCGGAAGATCGATCGAAGGCGTAGGAATTCGATGGCATCACGGTATCGGCAGCAGGAGATGCTCGCGTAACATTTAACTGAACATTAACGAAGGAAGGCAGGCAGGCAGGCAGGATAAGTTGATGGGGTGGATAAGAAAACGAGTGCGACCGCTCGTAGATCGAGCCGACCGCTTTCAAGTGATATATTTAGATATTACGATCGACATTAAACACTGCATTAACGTAATAATTAAAATTAACGTTTGTTATTATTGAAGTTTTCAATAATTTGAGCCACAGTGAATGATAAGTATTACATGTAAATGCATATAAATATATGATATATATATACATAAATTATATATATATTTAAATGTAATTCTAACGATGGATGGAATAAGGAGAGAGTGTGAGAGAGAAAGAGAGAGAAAGAAAGGGGGAGAGTGAGTGAGAGAGAGAGAGAGAGAGAAAGAGAGCGAGAGAGTGGGGAGGAGAGAAAAGTTGAAGATCGGTAATCATAAAAATTGTCGCTCACAATCAAGAGATGAAGAAAACAACA
This sequence comes from Priocnemis perturbator, assembly GCA_963942575.1. NCBI lineage: Eukaryota > Metazoa > Arthropoda > Insecta > Hymenoptera > Pompilidae > Priocnemis > Priocnemis perturbator. The sequence goes on along the minus strand of OZ012647.1, from coordinate 15,895,173 downwards.
TTCATTACGAGAGTAGAAAGTACTAACGTTACTATATATACACGAAATGACTTTTGAATAAGCTACTTAGTAGGCTAAAAATGGAAAAATTTGTAAACGAGGGCTGCACGCGGTGGCGGCCATCCCTGCCACTCTAGTCGGTCATAATACGTTTTCTTAATTAATTAATTAATTAATTAATCAAGAACTCATTTATATAGTGTTGAGCACTGTTTTAAGTGCTTTTCATTTTTTGGCTGTGTGAAGCTTCAACTAAAGTAATTTAAATGAAAAAAAGATATAATTATCGTATTGGCTTTTGCGTAAATCACTCTCGAAATTTTATCCGAGGTAAACATTATGAAAAAAAAACCTAAATAAATAACTCCGTAAGTGAGAAACGGTTAAACATAGCCGAGAAAGGATGAGAAGAGAAACTACGCGCGGAGAGGGGGATTCTGCAAAAAAGAAAAAAATGGTTAATGAATAATAATAATAATAATAATAATAATAATAATAATAATAATAATAATAATAATGAATAATAATAATAATAATAATAATAATAATAATGAATAATAATAATAATAATAATAATAATAATAATGAATAATAATAATGAATAATGCTAATAATAATAAATAAATAAATAATAATGAATAATAAATAATAGTAATAATGAATAATAACTAAACAATACATACATAATAATAATGAGTAATCAATAATAATAATCGATAAGTCAAAGAACGCCACGTCTCCCTCGGTACGTTATACATATTATGATTCCGCATCTCCGTTTGTACGCATTTTAACAAAAAAAGTAATAAAAAAGAAAATTACTACAGGATATATTTAAAAAAAGGTGTATAAATGAAAAAAAAAATACTATACTCTTAACGGTACTAGCTCAAACAAATAAACATCCTGCCGAGTTGCCCCGGGTTACGCTATGAGCCACCTGGCCCGCATTAAAAATATTACGTTTAAGCACTATAAGAAACGCGCCCATCGCCTTACCGATGTGAGTGGGATACGATGACAATTATAAAACACGTGCGAGGTAACACACGTACACCGGACGAAAGAAAACGTTCGCGCACATACGACACGACACATAGACATATACTGTACAGGGAAACACTATTAATACGCGGATACTAAATGAACATGCAACACTATTACATGACACGTACACGCTCGCGTGCACACACACGTATACATGTTCACTCTCAAAACTCGCAGAAAGACAGGGGATAGGGAGGAGAGGGAGGAGAAAGATGCAGAGTGATAAAAACACGAACACATAGATCTATTTTTCGCCTGAGCAAAGTGATTCTATAACGTAAATGTATAAAAAAAAAATTGCTAATTTTTCTAAGAAGCATCGAGAGCTACGAGAGAATTGTTTCTTTTTTCGTCGTCCGCCGATGACAGTTGTAAGCGTTTTTTAACACATAATCGTAACGCCGACCCTGACGTCTGTGCGGAAGGGGGCGTGCGCGCGCGCGCGCGCGTGCGTGCGTGCATCTTGTCGGTCATAAAGGGCGATGACAGGGTCGAACCATTAAATACAGCGTAATCATTTGCCGATCTTAGCGCACAGGCCTCGTGTTCATGCCCCGTTAAGCGAATGTGTGAAGTGATCTTCTAACTTCTACTCGCTTCTGTTCGTTACGCCATATTCATATGTGTTGTTGCGTCATACCGTTACTTTTACTTCGACGAGTCACTGAACTGCCAATTTTTACATCGAGTCGTTCGTACGGTCCGCGAAAGGAAACCTTCATCGATGACAAACGTTAAACTCCGTTCGTCAAGCGTGTCCGCGTCGCGTTTAACGTTAAGTTCATTTACCGAGGCGACACAGTCCGTCACTTGAAATTCGTCTCACGATCGACTACCGCGCTCCTTTGATTGTCCAACTTGTTTTACCTCACGGCCATTCATCGACATACGCGGCTTTGTAAATTCCACTCACACGTCGTCCAGATAAAATGGAGAAAAAAAGAAAACACCCACAAACAAACAAACGGTTGCGCTACATTGACAAATGATTAGTTGCGAAGCGCTTCAAGCTTTGAGTTTGGTTGCTTCAATGAAAACAACAAAGCGAGGACGGGAGTAACGGGGAACGGAGCGATGTGACACAGATATAACATACGATTTAAATGAGAAATTAATGTGAGGTGGACGCACATGGTGGAGGACCGTGGAATCGAGTATCGAACGTGCGGAGAACAAGTTCCGTTCGTAAGCCGGGTACCAAGGCACTCAGGGCAACGATTAATATCGATCAACTTATTTGTACGATGATCTAGGCTATTTACGTTGTATGTCCATTAAACCGGAAGAGATGAGAAAAATTCACGCGCATTTGAACGCATCCGTAGGCATATTAAACAAACAAGATATAATATAATAAATGATTGGGGGGCGCGTACAGCCTTTCTATAAGCGAGGGATAAACATTTTGAGAAATAAAAATAGCCATTACGGAGTTTGTAGGTTGAAGCAAAACTGATTTTTCCACGCGGCTGAAACCGCGTGCGTGAGTATGCCTCGTGTGAATTTTTGGACGTAACGTGGTAGGCGGGTGACTCACCGTGGACAACGTGCTTCGATCGCGTCCGTCAATCTTTGCAGACGTCGAAGTCTGTCGTAAAGAAATTTCCGTCGAAACGTATCGATCTCCGAAGTAACGTACTATTGTGCGTCCCGAACAGTCACGCATTCGTTTCGACCGTTGCGATTCGTATAATCAAATCTCGGGAAACAAAAAAAATCAAAATTATGACCGACGCTCAAGTCACAATGGCAGCACGACGCACCGTGTACAATCTGACTCAACGGTAACCCCATATTCGAGGTGTCGCAAACAAAGAGAAACAAAAAAAAAAAAGAACACATTCCTCTTTATGATTCGAGCCGAACAAAATCAATGCATGTTACGAGCGACACGAGAGAGTGAAGAAGCACGTTGATCCATGCGTGACTTGCTCGGATTCCATCGCGAGTGGGCTTTACTGTAGCGATCAGAGCATGCCTTCGACTTTTCAGTCATCGTTTTTGCAAGAGAGAACTTTAGGTATTCTTATTCACACTCCCCTTTTCCCCACGGACCTACCTCTTTCCCTTGCAGCGAACCACTATTTAAATTCGGCGAGCTTTGCACTGTTACCGTCTACGTTGCTGTACCTCCCAAAGGCCGGTCGAGGCATACTTGCGCGCATTACTTAGTGTCGCCGTCGCATTAACGAGTTTTTAAACATAATAAACGTGGGAGCCCGTTTGACGTTGAAAGTAAATCACACACGACAACCAACTATAACAACAACTAACAACCGAAAAGAAAGCGAAGGAATGAAAAGTAATGAGATTAATGGGGGAGTGTGTGCACGAGAGCAGGCAGGAGCGTACGCCAATTGTGTTTAGCGGGGGGTGAGAAAAGAAGTGCATACTTTGAAGCGAGCGAAAGACGAACTAAGAGAAGCAGCATCAAGCATTTCCAATAATACCAACACCAATAAAACTACTCCTAATGAAAAACAATCTGATGAAGATTAGAACGTTATGATAGGGATGATGAGCGAGGGTAGAAGGGATCGCGCGAGCGACCGATGGCGAACGAGATATTGAGAGGGAAGCGCGGGAAGTTATCGTAACTGTTTGCAAACGAGTTTGTTAGGTGTTATAAGGAGGGCGTAAAGAGGAACCTATAACATTATACGCATTACAAATCCATGCATACTTATCATTTTCGAGGAATGAATGAGGTGACTAGTAGGAGAGATGTGACATGGCGTTTCCCGAAGGAGAACGAGCACGAGAGAAAGGATAACACAGAATTTACTATCTACAAATTCATTGAGAGCCCATCGGTTAAAAAGGAAAAGGATATGATTACTACTTATCGATTAGCTATACATTATAAGGGCAGTCATGTAGTACTCATATAGTCTATTTGTTAATGTTTCAGATATTTTATTAAATGTTGATATAATGTACTACGACATTCCTTGTTTGTGCCGGAATCCCCGCATAGTCTTTATGAAATACGAGCGCTCCACCCGTGTCAGCTGATATTTAAACGTTTCAATCGATCGGTCGGTCAATCGTTCATTAAAATCATTACTACGTATATATATAAAATATATATATCTCAATAGTTCCCTACATGATGCCTTCGTACAATCGAATCGGCAATCCGCGCATGCAAGCGAGGCGCAAATCGATGCCGAGTAATCGATACAGGGAGGGAGGGAGAAGTAGTGTTGAAGAGGAGATAACATGAGAGATGCTACAAAAATCAGTGTGCTTGTGTGTGTGTGTGTCTGCCTGAGAGGACGAAAGGAAGAAAAAGTGTCGGAGACAGAGAAAAAACGAGAGAGAGAGAGAGAGAGAGAGAGGATGAGAACGAAAGAGAGGAGAGAATGAAAAATGACCGATGAGCGAACGAGCGAAGAAACATTCATTTTTGCCGCGCAAGTTCCCCGTTTTTGCTTTTTCTAAGGAACACCGTTCGGAAAGCCGAAAAGCTACGAACTAACGTGTCGATACTTAACCGTGACGCTACCTAACCGACATCACCACGCTACTACGTTGAAGCAGTGAATGAAGTTACGCAAGAAACGGTGCTAGTATTGACTTCGCGAAACACGTCACATTCGATGATCTTCATATTTCTCGACTACCTTACTCGCAAGTGTTTTCTTCCGCTCGATTCGCTCCGGCGAACGATAAAACGTCATCATATCATCGCTATAGCGACGTCACTTATCACTCGCTTAATTCCCGTCACACGAAACGGTGACGTCGAACGATTTCACGAGACACGAAGCGCCATGTGATTTCCCGGGAGCGTGGGAAGGAAACGAGTAAATTGGTACATATATACGTGTCTGAGTCAGGGATTGTTATCTTCAACGCTGTAGGCTGGGTGATAGGTCAAGGGGAGACGTCGGAGTAGAGGATAGGCGATAGAATGCAGGTTGAAAGAGAGATAGCAAGCGGAGGAGTGTTGGAAGCAAGGAGGGAAAAGTCGAATAAAAGGGAGACGGTGTGAAAGAGAGTGTAAGGGAGACGAGCCGAGGGAAGGTTTACTGAGCGACGATTGCAAGGATGAACCAGTATGGCGGAAATTGATCGGACGCGCCACTACTCGTCTGATGTTCATTATAAACGAACGAAAATGCGTCCACGAATTATTTGTAAACGTTTTATAAATAAATTGGCATATCAAACTTTTCGATCGAGAGAGACGGAGAGAAAGAAGCGCGAGGGGTAAAGGTTTGAGAGAGAGAGAGAGAGTCTGTGTGTGTGAGAGAAAGTGAGAGAGAGAGAGAGAGAGAGAGAGAGGCTGAGAGTCAGGGCGAGTCAATGAGAGTGAGTGAAAGTCAGGAAAAAATGGGGGTGAGAGAGTGAGAGAGAATGGAATTATGAAACGAGCGACACAGACCTTCCCTCCGAAAGAAGAACGACTAAAAAAGACACGTAAATTATTATTCTCACTTCTTCATCGATGAACGCTCTGCTGGTTTGGAGCTGTAGTCATATCGTTAGTGTATAAGTCTGTATGTGACGATGTTAATTATTGTAATATAAAGGAACAAGAAAAAAACTAAACCATTATTACTACGTAGGAGCATCTCAAAGAAGATTAACAAGAATTAATGAAAAAAAAAAAAAACTGTTTGTCTGGTATTACTGGGCATGCTTCAAATAGATTTTTTATAAACCGAGAATCTGTTTCCGACCCTCTTCAGTAAATTCTCAGACACGAGACTTGTAACTCTCTCCGTTTGTGTTTTTGCAAAAGTGGATCGCTTTTACTTGAGAGAAAATGAAAGAGTCAAAGAAACGAAATGGAAGGAGAGAGAGAGAAAGAGAGAAGGATAGAGAATGGGAAAAGAGAAAGAGAGTGAGAAACGTAATAAGTGAAAAGAAAACAAAGAAGCAATCGCACCTCGACCGAATTTAAACCTATAATTTCCTCTCACACCTCTGCGCAGTGTTTTGGGCCCTTCCGTCCAATACGCGATGTACCACTGTCATTATTTATTTAATTTTTGCAATCTACGTACAATAAAATTGTTATTGCTGAAACGATAAGTGTAAATGTGTATACTGTACATTCAACCTTCGTTTTAAAACCATTATTAAGGTCTCGCTGGACCAGGATTCCTGCCGTCCTGGCGTGTGTTGTAATTGTATATGTACATATACATGCGTATTTTTTAATATCAGACGGTACTTTACTCGATAATTAGGGTCGCTTATTAGAGTATATATATATATATATATATGTATGTATATATGTATATATATATGAGTGTGTGTATATATATATAAATATATATATATAAAAATGAGAGCGGCATTCCCGACGCCGATGTCTGCGATGAACGATCTCCGAAAGGAATAAAGCACTTTCACGTAGTAATGTGTTTATATTGGCATATTTATAGCGTCCCAAAAAAAAGAAACTATCTCGAAGAAAACTTTAACCAATATTCCTTAACAATTTCCCTTCGAGCCAGTTCCTCCTATCATTAGAATTAAATCATCAAGATCTTTCAACAGTGAATTCATCACGATAAACGTGATGCCATTTGTTTGCATTAATTCGTAAAGTTTCTCTGTTCAATTCTTACTTTGCTCACAGTAGATATTTGTGATAGATTCCTAAAAAGATGCAATACCAAAGTTTTTATAAGGATTTATGGAATAGTTGTCTTTTGTTTTGGCGATGCCGTTATACCGTTGCAAAGTCTAATATATTGTGGAAATGGTGGCTCAATTTTAAATTTCACTCGTTGTACTACAGATGTCAGTATAGTTCAGGATTTGTCATTCTGATCAATTATTGCAGGTACCTACAAGGTAGAGAATTACTTTGTTGAGCTATGTCATTCATCAAGTCTTCTTATTCCTGGACAAATTACAGACAAGTTATAGGATAGACTTAACGACTACACTTTTTCGTCCCATCATCTTAGGGTTTGGTTCATCTCGAAGACGAGGTATAGTATAGACTGCTTATCATATGGGACTTTGTATCTCACGTAAAAAATTACCCGCTGTGTCCAAAACCAGGCTGATTCGAGCGCACTCTATGTCAGAGAGAATTGAAACTATTATGTGCTGCAATAGAAGTACAGACTAGCTGTAGCAGTGGTGCCAAATTTATACGAAAAATGCATGGATGCTACGAAAAAATTAAAAAATTTAAAGGTCTAATATTTTAATCGATTCTGACTATATCATTTTTTTAACTTCGAGCCGGATACTTGTTTCACCGAATCGTCCAAGTCGCATTTCGTTAGTCGCGTTATGCAAATTATGTTTATTACTGTCCAACCAACACATCTGGACTTCTGGACAGCTGTCGTTCCGCACCCGGTCGGTAACATTAGATGTGACATGGAAATGGTAAGAGGGTTAGTCTAGCTAGAGCAATGAACCCAAACGGCTTAGTAGAGAAATAAACATTTCACAGTTCGTAATCAAGGGATGATTACGAATGCAGTGGACCCAGTCACAAAATTCTGGAAGAAACATGAGTAAGCACAAAATAGAAGTCATGCACTGCAAATGCTAATGGGATATGTAACTGAATTCTCAAAATTGTATTGTTTCAATGTGTGAATGATATAAAAATGAATGAACAAGTGTGCTCTTGCGGATAGAACACGCGATTTGCAGCCTTTAGCTCGGTATGATCTTTGATTCCGATGTGAAAACCGATTCGTGCATCATACCGATTTCCCAGGTCACACGTCACACCATCGAGGAGGTTGCTGCAAGTGGTGACCCCCTCCGCGTTGCAAAACGGGCCTAACTTCCAGCTAGAATCGAAATTTACCTGCCGCGGTTCAGTCGATGCCGGTGGTTCGCCCTTGGCCTAAGTCGGTATTTCAGTTTGTGGGACACAAAATTCCATAAGATAATAGGGGTGCGGTCTGTCCTTATATCTCGTCTGTGGTCCTTGATATGATAAGGACTCCATCGGTTAGAAGCGATTCCTCTCTGTAAATATTGCAGAGAAACACGTTTGCAGCGTCAATCAATAGTCAGTATTAGATTCCTATCGGCGATTCATCCATTATTCGTCATGCTTCATCGTAGTTCATGAATTCAAACAATTTATTCAAATATGTAAATTCGTTCTGTGAATTTAAAGTCGCCGCCGGAAGAGCTTTACTGTATTGCACCGCGATATCGAGCGATGGTACGAAACTTGCTGAACAACAAAACCGTCAAACATTTTCAACATTTTGTCTGTCTGATCCGCGAGCGAACAATTGCCGTTTCCTCGTGGAACGTTGATACCTGTCGAAGTGTCGTCTGGATGCCATTTCGTTGGTTACGGGTTGACTTTAAACCGTGTCGAATTGGCTCCAATCCAGCCAGACTGTGTCACTAACTATGCCACAGAACCGGGAAGGCCTCGTTTCGGCCCTCCTTTGAACCACTATTACTCAACACTCGTTGCCGTTCTCCGCCACCTAACCCCTCTCTATGCTCTATTCTCGAATATTTCGGGAAGAAAGTAGGTGAAGGGCGGTTAACCGGTGCAGAATCGATGGGAGCGTTTCGGATCGAGTAAGTAAAGAAGAAATATCGAAGAATATCTGGCGACGAGTGCAGATTTACTACAGGAATCGAAATAACATTCGTAAACTGATCCGAAACGCTCCCATCGATTCTGCACCGGTTGACCGCCCTTCACCTACATTCTTCCCGAAATATTCGAGAATAGTCGTCTTAAATGTGACGGGACGTTGTATAAAATCTATCACTATCGTAGATACGGAACATATGTTACAATTGATAGAACGTAGAATGATCAAACTGGTGAAGCAAGTGTTAAAGGATGGAATTAAAATAGAAGGTAAAAAAGGCAAAGTAAAAAAGAATTGTGAAATATAAAGATGATTAGTGAGTGATAGGTGCTCGATTAGAATTCACGACAGCAACACGTAAAAAATTGTGCCTACGTATGGGAGACCGGGGCAAAATGGTATAGCGGGGCATAATGGGACCGGGGCAAAATGGGACCGGGGCAAAACGGGTTTGGGGCAAAATGGAATATTGAAAATCAACACTGCTGGTCATTGGGGCAAAACGGGATCGGGGCAAAATGGGACCCAAGAAACTTCATTTTTTGCTATCCCATTATGCCCCGATCCCATTATGCCCCAGTGCCGTTTTGCCCCGGTACCGTTTTGCCCCGCTATACCATTTTTCCCCGGTCTCCCCTACATACGACAGAGTGATGTTCACCCATCCCTTTGATGACGAATGAACAGTAGTCTGAGTTTCGATACTTCTTCCCCGGGAAACGTGCAGCGCTAAACGAACTTGCCGATCATGTACTAACAATAAGAAACGTAGTTTATCAGTTGCCACTGGAAATCCACTCCTCGCACGCTCGACGTCCGCAGCCGTTTCGCGTTACTTCGAGCGCGGCGTAAACGGCTTGATTACGTTTGAACAAAGTTTTGCTATTCGAGGAAATTGCAATAAGGTATGACGGTGGCGGTAAACACGTTTACATGCATGGTCACTTAACCGTTGCGGGCACGCGGCGAAATTTGACAAAGGAAATTAGAATAGTTGGCGATCGATCGATGAACTTCGTTGCGAGCGCGTATAGCACGACGATACACCGGACACATTGACTTGGGAGGGTTCGCACGAATGACCAACTGAACGGCGCCATTTTACTGTCAGCCGGTGACTTCATTAGACCATTCGCGAGTGAAGCTCAATGATAACGCACCGCAGCACGTGCCGCAGATGGAAGGGATTGTTCTCATTACATGCTTAGATTACGGAGCGGCAGACAATCGCGCTCGTGACATTCCACTCATTGCGCGACAATCAATGGGCACGTCTAATGGACGTCCGACGTTGCGCCTTCGCGACTCTTAAATCCTCATAGCACTTTGAGCGGCAAACTAACGTGCGGTCGCGGATTCGACTCCATCATCCATCATACTAATTTGAGATTCGGGCTACGGTGGCGAGAAGTAGCGACCGCTTGCGAGGGGCAACGGGGCGTGCGAGTGACGAGGACTTTTCTTTTTGGCTGCCGTCAGTCGAAAGATTATCGACGAGATCGCCGACGAAAGGCCAGACCGCTTTTTGTTGATAAACGATTCGCCTTACGTAAGTCAATTCATTCCTTCGATATCAGAGTCGGTGAGGGCCGTGGCGCGGGCACGTTTCCCCATAGTCTCATAAGACAGGAATCCATCTTAATGGTGTACCTTACGTGGGATATCGCTTTACCTATGACATAACCACCCCATCGGTGTCGTTATTATCCTCCATCCATCTTATCCCCCGTTCGCGCCTCTCTCCTGCTCCAGTCCGTATACAGGCACACATGCACGGGCACACTCTTGCGGGTTCCTTACATTAGTCTGACGTCTAAGGGATGAGCCCAGTATTATGGATCGAAAGTGTTAGGGTACTTATAGGGAACCATGCCATCCAGACACGGGTAGGTACTCGTCACGTGTTAAGAGGTCGGGTATGGTAAGAAGGTAGACGGCCGGAGAAAACGAGTGCTGCCTTAACAATTCCAACATGGAGTCACCGTTCGAAACGATTCTTTTGGGAATATTTAATGTGATCTGATAAACGCACGCCAAGGACGCACTAGACGCGATAGCGAACAGAGCGGAAGGAACGGCGAGGAGAAGACGGTTCAATTTTATCCAGCCCGAGACGCGCTACGAATATATTATCGGTTCACATCTGTAATAACGGTTGTTAAATAATATTATGATAAAAAGATTACCAAAATGTCGCGCGAGTAAATTTTAATTTACCAATCGATCAGGTAGTACGCTTTATGGGGAAAATGGTGTAATGGAAAGAAGGACCGGTAGAAAACATGTTGGATGTTTACTTGATAATAGTTCACTGCAGAAGCGTTAGATTGTTATCGATATTCATTCCGTTTAATGCAGTTACCTGTACGAGTATATGGCTGAATTATTCGGTACAGTTACAGTCGATATATCGCCACTCCTATCTAGACTGCTCTTTGATGAAATCTTGCCAGCGATAATATCAGAGCTACGCTACCCATATCTACTCTGCACAAAGTAACCGTATGCCCATTTCTATTTAATCCTTCGATCATTTATTCAACACGCGGCAAACTGCACTTTCCCGTAAGAGTTCAGCATACGTGAGACGTATGTTTACGAAATAATCACGTTTTGGTAAATATTAAATCACAAGCACGCAGCAGGTCGTCGTGCGAATGGAAAATCGAGGACACGACGTGCACGTGTCATCCTAACAAAGAACCGAGAGTGCAAACGGGAATGAGCCAACGAAGTAACGAATCGAACGAACGTCATCAAGATGCGAAGCGAACGATCCCATGGAGAGCCATCGCGATATAATTGTGGGCATTTTCCGGAGTAATTCAAATGTCCGAATGGACGCTTCGAACTTCGAGATGAGTTTCCAAGAACTGAGCAAAATCCGCAAGGTGCGGAGAAGAGATGAGCTGGCCGGCAAAGAAAGTGAGACGGATCGCTGGAGGCATCAAGGAACAGAAAGAGACCGAGAGAGAAAGAGGGAGAGATCGGAACATCCATTGTAAGCAAAATAATAGGAGCTCGCCAAACGACGCTGTCCCGTAATATCGTGTACACAGAGTGCAATACAATCGGCGGGAATATTCCAATGACATAATTAAAAGTTGTCAAGAGTCATGACTGCGCCGCGACTGCGGCACCCACTCTCTCCCGGGAACAATTTAAAACTGATTTCTCGCTGCGATATCAGAAAGTTAGGTGAAATCGTGTTAAGTGGTTTTAATTACTTAGAAAACTTGGACAGCTCCCGGAAGTTTCTACGTCGCTCAACGGGAGAGTGGATGCGCCTGAGAATGCCGCCGGGATTCCGCCCAGTACCGCCCCAATCCGTCTCCACCGACCTTACTCCTCTCTTTCCACCGCCACCGCCGGCACTGCCATCCCCCTGCACCATCGTTTTTACCCTCGGGCCAACCAATTACACTTCCATCTAATCGATCGAAAGATTCCTGCAATTAAAGAAACTTTATTAATACCTTGGGCCATGCCCTTATAGAGCATATCTCGAGCAACACCGCTTTCCCGTCAGTATCGTCGATGTCACTTGTCCCTATCGACCGTGCCTATTATCTTAAGTGGCAATTTAGAACGCGGAGCGTGCAAAGTCGGGCATGCAACTCTTCGAGCGCCGCGCTCGAACGGTTTAAATTTTAAATCAATCTTCCGCGGGCCCTATATGATTGCTTTGTTCAAGGAATGTAGCAATGGAAAAAACAAAAATCATCGAGTTCTTCTGTTCATCCTCTCACACGCCTCGCTCTATCACTCCACCAGCGCGCGTGCGCGCGCGCTCTACAATGCGATCCGTGTGGCGCCCGACGAAAGAATTCAATAAACGCACTTTTCCTCGAACGTTGTTTTGCAGAAAAAGGCTCGGAAGAAGTGGTTCGGTGAACGGGATACGCTTTATCGCCGCTACCATCAAAGGTGTGATTGCAGCTATTGCTGGATTACATTTCGCTTCGATCTTCCGGCTCCGCTCGATCCCGCTCGACGCAAACACGCCGGCGGGAGCTGTGTTGATTTTCCGCGATGAAATCGTAAGATATACCTGCTCTGGACAAGCGCCAGACCCATTAACGGCCATTTTAATCTCAGCCGCAACTTGCGCCGCGTAGCGTTAATACACACTGTTCGACGGAATATTGTACAATGTGCAATTTGTAATTTCAGACCTGGCAGGCTTTTGTTTCGCTCTAGTATGCTCCGTGCGCAGCTGAGCATACGTAAACCTTGCCCGACGCGAAAAACCTGATCAGTGTCCTAGCATGCAAAATACGAGCATAGGATACCGGGACAAATTTCCAAACGCGTGCGCGTACCAGACGCGTGAGACAGCAATTTCAATTAAAATCACAACGTATGACATAAAATTTATTTGCTACAATGACGAGATGCACGCTGGCAATATGCAAATTGAATGCGCCGGATTCTACGCACAGCGATGAACGCTGGCTTTATTCGAAAAAATCTCGCGTACTTCGTTGATTTTATCAGGGTTCGATGTTCTTGGATGTTTTTCTGGTGACAACGCAATTTTCTGTTTAGTAGCTAAATTGTGCAGATCATACCTTCCAAGCTCGCATTTTCTGGTTCTATTTCTGTATATCATACGGTTCCGTAGTTGTTTAAAATAATGCATGTGTGGATGCATAATCCAGTCCTACTGATATATAGCTTTGTTTACGACGTTTACGTGTTCTGTTTTGTAAGAATCTATTTTCACGTTATTACTCCTTTCTCAGCTTCTTACCGCTACGCTTATTCGATTTATTTATCTTCGTATTTACCCTAAGCTTTCAATTCATTGAATTGAAGAGTAAATCCTTACACATATGCGATATTAGCAAATTTATTGGTTCTAATTGGAACAGTTATGCTTCAATTGATACGCGCAGTTGTGTATGTTTATCAGATTTCCTAAGTTCCACAAATATTGATCTATCCTCTACACAAACACCTATGTAAATTAATATCAACGAAGGGATGTTATTTGATCTTGTCATCAGTGAAACACAGAAATAGGATCAACCGCGTGCACTGTTACAGCTAGAAAATCATTTACATAAAAAATCACTACCCACTATGAATGACACACAGTAACACTCGCCAGTCTTCCGAATTCCAAATCAATATATAGACGGCACGCGTATCGAGTGAAAAAATGGAGTGACATGACGCTAGTTACTTTAGCATTTTCAGTTCAAAAAAGAAAGTGTGACGTGACTGTGAAAGCACAGCGTCAACAGACCCTTTCCAATATCTAAACTTTATTGGGTACCATGAGAGCAAATTTCATGTATGACATCGCTAGTGGATTGAAATTCCATTACGATCAACGGCAATGCGTCAACGCTGTCGATGAAAACTCTTGACGCTCATATTAGCGAGGAGTAAAAAAGCAGATGTGGCATGCAACCGCCTCGATCCTGGAAGGAGATGAGTACCGAATGGTTGGTTTAATTGCAGCTGGTGCACAGTGCAGATACAGCCGCGTGGCGATGATGGATAGCGAGGAGCCGCCGGCGAAGTGTTTATAACCGGATGTTTTACATAACGTTTCCTACCCTCCCACCATCCCTAAGCCTGGGCGTACAATATGCGACCGAAATGGCGTCTGCGATGTGAATGACCATTCCGGTTACGTCATGTCGCATTTCATTTCTCAGTATCCTCTCTTCCGACTCTATGTTACCGATAGGTACAAATATTTTTTTATGCTGTGACTCGTACTTCATGAAAATGGCCGATACGGTGTTGAATTGTGCATTTGGATAAAGGCGAGTGTGTTATTGGTGGCTGTAAATATAACCAAAGAATGTATAAGGGTGCGACTTGGAACAGGTAGCATAAGGAAAGATTTGCGACGTTAGTTTATGCGACGGCACCCGACGCAACGTCGTTTATAATGAGGCGACACCACCAAATCTGGGCAGTGTACCATTGTTGTCAAGCTCGAGGGCCATCCGACGCCAGCAACGGCGCCGAGCGTCGTCCGGAAAAATTCATTGCCAGAATTATTCATTCCTAATGCGAGTCTCAGGTTCGTCCGTTTGTCGAGAAGCGGCAGACCGCGGCGTATAGCTATCCTACCAAGAATCACTTTTTATTTCTCTACGGCACGGAACGAGAATTAAACCGCTACAACGATCCCTCTAAAGTTACGTCTTCTCGAGTGCCACTTTGTCCACGCGTCAAAGATAGAGTCAGGTAGTCTGTTCCCGCTGGTAAATAACTCAGGGTGCCATAAGCGGTTCTTGTTGTAAGAAAAAAGATCCGAGCGACTACGAGCAAGCTTAGTTTGTACTCCCCGCCACTCCGGCAGCAATAAGAATCGATAACGTGGTTCGTTGACGTTCGATCGATTCGAAGTGCATAGATTTGCATGGGGCACACGGTTCAAAGTGACGCTTTAAAGAAATTGGAACAAAATTGAGTTTACGCGCGATCCTGCATGCTTCATGAGAAGACTCCTGGCGCGCATCGAACGAACTCATTCGGGCCTGTCTCGCTCGGAGCCACACTTCGTCGCCGGTTCACTCGACGGAAATACATAATTCAAGAGAATATTTGAATAGTGTTTTACACTGCTTGCCCCTTGTACTTGGACGGTACTTTACGCAAAGCTTCCAGACAGACACGTAAGTAGCTACTAACGCTCTTATGGCTAATGATTTCACACCATTGGGTCAAGTCGAATCTACAGAGATTCGGTAATGTAAGTCGGGTCCTCTCGGTGAGTATCTTCAATCTGATGCTGAAGCCAGCAACATGCATATTATGTACCTTATATGCTAAGTTTCTCACGAAGTCAAGTCCAAAGTCTCTAGATAACATTCCAGACAATAGCGGTAGGAGATCAAGTAAGGGGCAAGAAAGATGGTACATGAGAGGAGAGAGTGAGAGGGAAGCAAGAGATGGAGAGAGAGAGAAAGAGAAAGAGTGGAGAGGTCGGACAAGTCAGGGAGACAGAAATTAGGGATAGCGTTTGAAAGTGGAGCACAATCAATGCCCCTTTGGCGACCAACTACTTTGCTTGGATAGGTCAATTAGACCGATGATCACGGCTCGAATGACTCTTGAACGTTAACTCCGATCAGCGCGAGCGAGTGCACGCGCGGTCGAGATGGCGAGCGATAAATTCGTAAGCGCTATAGATTCATTATCATAATTGCAATTAAAAGTTGTTAAATTTGAATATCAATCGGGGCAGGAAGTGACGCTACAGTCGGTCCTCACGGCTCATGAAAATGCATCGCAGCATGATTTGAATATCATAATAGCGCGTTGATATAATTGTTTTTATATTCCGACAAAGCCGCGTTAGCGCTAACTTTTTCATTCAAATATCTCACTGACGTTTAGTAGATTACTGAAGCCGCAGTCACAATCTGTTATACGAAGGGTAAACGTAAACAACATTTTTAGGGATAAAAATGTCCGATACAATAAGACCAGAATATCTGCAACTTAGCAATGAGTACTCGAAAATCGGGTTGTATAAATCTTATTCTACTGGGCGGATCGAGTACTTGAATTATTACTCCAATTTCTTCTTCAAAAATGTAAGCTACCTGAATTTGACTATTTCACTAGCAGAGAGTAAGGCGCAAAGTTGATTCAAGTCATATTTTAGCCATGACAAAAAATGTGAGGTGCAAAACATGTAATTAGATTTTACTGGTCCCTAATTCGGATGGGTCAAAGTTAACCCACGTCGCAATCTAGTAATATTTCAGTACTTGGACACTTCTACTACTAAAACTTTCTAGCCGGTCGGTCGGCAGACGCGGGTGAATTTCGACTCATACGACTGCATGGACCAGCAGCGTACTAATTGATTATTTTACATCTCACTTAAGTCAAAATATGATAATCTCTTTGAAAACCATCTGTTTAAGTATGCACTGTAATAAGTCCTGTCTGTATTGCACGTATAAAAATAGATTACTTGTAAACAAATCGTAATATATCAACAGTATGATATCCATAATATGAGATGTAATTAATTGTAAGATTCAAAGATGCGTTTGACAAAATATGACCTATGCACAGTACGCATGTGTACATTATCGCTTCGCACTCTACCTTGCGATACAAACCACGATCTGTTGGTAACACGAGGTGTCGGTAAGGAAGCTCTGCGTCGGTAAGCAGTACATGAGATCATTTTCTGTTCAGTGATCGTGTCACCAACTTTGTCCTCACCAAGGCAGACTGAACATTTGCTCGTTCGACGCAGTTCATCACGTATCGTACTGATTAAAATGTTTGTAACGGTTTTCACATTATATGCTCATTCAATCCCTCGTAATCAACGGGGACTCTAACTTTACAAACGTTATATAAAAATATTGTGTGGGTACGACTTATAAATAATTCTATGATAAATTTAATAACAACGACAACGATCAGTTAATAAACATTTACAAGATTGGCAAAACTGTTAATCTGAAATATAATCAATATGTCAATATTTTACTGATTTTGTGTATGAGGTTAACAAAATTACGTATTTTTCCTTTTCTGATGTTGGCACGCATCAGGCATTCTGTACAAAGCCATACAGCAAAGCACTGTTTCAATGCTTTTGACACATGAACATTTAATAATTCTAATCAAATTTTGAAGTCAAGCGTATGAAACGCTAGTTTCACGTTAATATCGTCAAAAATTTGGCATTTGTTCGACATAATCGGTTCCGAATCGGTTAGGATGATGCCCAACCCGACCCGGCATGTTGATCAAACTGATGATGGGGTGGGGCGGGATTCGACGCACAGCCTTCATCAGATGCGGTTGGCAAGAGTGGTATTTTGCCGCGTTGCAAAGGTTCTGCGTTCACTCCCGTCTTAACGTCCCAGCTTGTTGCGCGAATTGCAGAACTGAGGTATGTATGAAGCCTTTGAACAATATGTTGAACCTTCTTGGTGCAAGCACTGCTATATTTGTTAACCATACGCAGTTAAGATACGTGTTAGAGTACTTTGATGCAACTACACAGCACCTAAACATTTGGTTCCTTCCTCTGAAGTTGCCTAACCTTCTACTGATTCTCATGGTCGGTTATTTCAAGTGTAGAGTAGGTATCTGTGCAACATGTACATTAAATAGTTTTATCACGGATCTTGTCTTCCCAAACATATGCCTATTTCAGTAAATTTGTTAAAGCACATATGGCACTCTGATAAGACTTCTCTGATTGAAGATTTTAGTAATACATCAAATTTTCCTATACAAACAATCATTTGTTACATTTATACAAGAATTAGATGTATTATCATCTGGCCCGTTTTGTTGTACAGCTTTCTTGCAATCGGCAACTGTACGTCTGCAGGGAAGTCTTAAGCTGTGTATCTGAACGATGGCAAGGTGTCTTTCCTATGATCGGTTCGTTGACAGTGTTATTCCCAACGAACAGTTCAACGCAAGTATCCAAGTAAGTGTTAGTTTATACTTATACATGTACAAAGCTAAAAACTTTTAGTATTGTAGTATTAAATTCAGTAGGTTGCCTGTCGAAATGAACTTTGGTTTCAAATTGTTTGGATGCATTAGTAAATATTGTGTTATGTGTATTATTGTGTGTTGAATTTCATGTGTTTTAATCATAGGATGAGAAGTATTGACAGTGGGTCTGTATCAAATTGCATTTGAATATATTCATCTATCGTCATTGAGAATAAGTTAATTTGTCATAACGTTGAATCGTAGAAGAAATTTGTAGTGATTTTTAAAATATCAACTATAATATATATAATATATGATATGAGATAATATATCATAATCCACTAAGAAACAATAATCAATAATATAAGAACAGCAATTCCATGAGTTTTTAAATAAATATAGTGCATTACCATAATATTAACATTTCTTACACTCAAGTGTTAAAATGATTTACAACTCTAATTTAATTAAATTTGTGTTGTGGCTGTTTTTTAATTTTAATATCACATTGCATGGTTCTATTAGTGATCTGACATTATCTTCAATTATTTTAGATAATTCAGAGATCTTTTTACTCTGCAGTGTCCATTAATTATTATGTTGTGTTACATAACTAATGCATGACGATCAGTTTCTATTATACAAGATTAGCTGACCATTTTTTATCGTATGTACGCGTTCATATTTCTATGCCGTACAAAAGTTATGAACAAAAGGATATTGAATCGAAGAAGGCAGCATCGTTAAATATGTGTAAACATCTGACGTGGGTCTGTCAATCCGTTCTCATTTTGCTAGAGGTTGGCATAGATAACTTACGTCTGCGTGAGGGCAGACTGTATTATGAGAAAGCGGTTGAGTATGCCGTCGGCTTAGTAACAGCCGAAAGAATGTCTCACCAGACCAGATCCCCCCCACTATTCTAGTCGGCCAGGAAAGGGACGCGTGGCACACCTAGCGTTTGATGCTTTGCACGCATCGATATAGAGCGTGCGCTCCTCGTTTAGCTCTGTCGGTTGAAATACTACGGTCGATATGGTAGGACACTTCACGGCTGTTCATCCCCACCAGTCGTTTTCTTCGTGGTTCTTGTCTTTCACCCTACTCTTCCTCAAACCATTTCGTAGTGTTCAGTTGGTTGAAAGATAAAGAATGTTGAAACAAAAGATGACTAAAATACTTTTCAGTAAATACCGTAATGGCGGTCATTTCAGCGTTGTTTCTTTTTTATATACAGTGAATCACAGATTTTTTTGTATGACTCACTTATTTTTTGGATATTATGGGAATCATAAGTGCTGGATAATAATTATACTTTGGACTTTAAGTTAGTGTAACGCTTTTACTGTTGAAAATGCCTAATTATTATTAGCCTGTATTTATTAAGGTCCGTTGTCATGATGAAATGTACATACGCAGACGTAACTGTTTTGTTTAATAAAAGAAAAAATAGAGATTTTATTTGCGAGTCTATGGTTATGAACGTGAGTGCTTCGCATCTAAGCTACTTTTTCGACGGTAGTTTTTTAAATTGGTATTGCTTCTTGCCGTGTTGAAAATCAGTCAGTTATTGTTAAGCAATACTGTCTCTTCACTTGTATAATAATCCCATAATGTCGTTAACTGTTCTGGTTTGCTTTTGGTGTGTCTATTGATTTTACTGCGTGGAGTTGTTATTGTATACCCGCGGCCACCCCATTAAATTGGGTGCACTATATCATGGCAGTGCGGAAAAGAATACGTGTTCAGTCTTATTACTCTATGTAACTCTATGTGGTCCCTGCATGGTCTCTGCATGGTCTCCGTCATCTTATCTCTCTCATTACCATATCTAGTAGACTTGGCCTTTGGCTCTTCCAAGGTTAGCAAATTCCTTCCTTCATCATCTGTTTCATTCCACCATGGTGGCTTTGAGCTTCGGGTAGTGTAATCTTCATACTTTGCTGGTGGTGATCCCTTTCAGCCGAATGAATAGGTGCGTTGCGGCAGCACAGGGTTCTCTGCTCCTGTGGCTGCCTGGAATTTGGGTCAGAGTCATTGTCTGGAACTAGGGGCCAGTGCGTGTCAGTTTTCCAGCTGTCTTCTAGTATTGGGACCGGTCCTGCAGCAAGATTGACTGTTCCTTAACACTTTCACAACGTTGTGCCCCACATGTAGCACATCCTATCTCGGGGTTTAAATCGTTCTTTCAACCTCAACGGCTTATTGCCATCCTAACAGAAACCCTAAAGCACAGGCCTTGTGTATCTGATGATTGACTTTGGCTTGTGCTTCTGTATCGGAGTAATGTACTCAAACTTCTATTCCTTGGCCGACTTGATCCTTGAAGCCTTTGCAGCCGGGCGATGATGTGCGTCGACTTGGCTATAAGTATCGTTTGGCATCTATTGTTATGCTTCTTGGTGCTAAGTGGATTTTTGTTTTTGGTTTCTTGACTTGGGGCATCTCTTGTAGCGTTGTCCTCTTTATCGCCTTCTCAAGCAGGTTTGGTAGTCTGTCTAGTCCCATATCAAGCACTCCTTGGATTTCCGCAGGTAATCTTTGTACCCAAAGGTGTTCTACTCTTTTGGTACATATTAGGTGCAGACCAGTATGGCTAGAAGTGGCGCCGGGCACCATCGATGCCCGCGGGAGTAGGGATACGCGCAAGTGTGCGTGCCCTGTCTGTGAGCTGACAGGCCAATGCGTGAAGTCCACAGCTCTTACAGACAGGTACGTACACTTGCGCGTATCCCCAATCCCGCGGGAACCGATGGTGCCCTGCGCCACTTCTGGCCACACTGGTGCAGACTGGTATAGACAGGCTTAGGCAGGTACTGACTGGACGCGGACTCTTTTCATCAGGTTGGTATCGACACTACTTAACAAAAGGATAATTGTACTTTAACCCTCGTACTACATTGCTGGATCAATTTGACACGTACCTGGAGGACTACAACCCACCATATACGGTACCGTGGGTTGCCGTTCTCCAGGTACGTGTCAAATTGACCCAGCAAGGTAGTACGAGGATTAAAGTACAACTATCCTTTTATTAACTGGTGTCGTTAGCAACCTAATGAAAAGGATACGTCCAGTGCGTGCCTGTCTGAGCCTGTCTATACCGGTCTGTCTACATTGTTTATCGAAGCTTCCGTGGTGCGGAAAGGTAGGCTAATACCAGAGGAAGTAATGGGGGCCGACGTGCGCTGCAATGGCGTTACCCCCACCATCTGCGAATTACCAATCCGAAGGAATTGGCTACTTTTGTAAATTGTACATAGATGCGTTGATGGAGAAACCAGTTCAGACCACAGTTTTGGTATACCTGTACATGGCTGTAAGTTAAAAGTGTCCAAGGAAAAACCAATGAGTATAGGGGACCATGTAGTCCTGACCAACGTGCCGTGGCGGGTGATTGATGCAGCCCGTTTCATACTTCAGACTTCATCAGCAGAACTGGTCGCAATTCTGGCGAGCTCAAAAGAAGTAACGCGCATCTGTGACTTCTCTACTTTACTACTTCCTCCATTATGTTAAAGTGGACCGTGCGTTTATTGTACCAGAACAGATGATTGAAAAAGTTAAACTAACACGTTGGAACCAAAGGTTGTTTCTATGTAAAAAGCAAAAATGATTAGGCGGACTATTACAATCGTACTTTTAGATTAGACATTTTCTACGTTAGTACATAATATACCAGTGGTTCTCAAACAGATGTTGCAATAGGTTACGATAATTTTTGGATGCAATCGGTAATCTGTTACAATTCTGTCTATCCTATTTGTTTGACAATGAGTCGGGATTCTCCATGTTTGATTTTATTTAATCTCAGAAAAGAGATAAATATACACCGGCTGAAATTGGGTTAAGAGTTTGTCTGTCAAATATTCAACCAAATATTAAAGAAATATGCGAAAATCGTTAAGTTGAAGCTTCTCATTAGAATTAAATACTTTAGTTTGTTATTTTTTTTTAATAAGTACGCGCGTCGTCCCAGCCGAATTCGGTTGACTTTTCATAGCTTCACAAGAGAACATTTTCAAGAAACCACTTTTTGTAGATTAGTTTTCAAAAAATACCTTGAGTTATATAATAGCAAGGTGCCTTGAATGTTTCATACGTTGTATTAGGGTGCCTTCAATTAAAACACATTGAGAACCACTGATCTATACAAATCAATACCATGTTGGCGAATCAAAATGCATTGCATGGTAAGTACGGTGTGCATTATGTGTCTGTATTTTTTCAGCATGGTCCAGACCGGGTATTAGTAAAAATTAAGGAAGAGCCACCAGACATGGACAATAATGAAGATGAAATGGCCACATTGACGGTGTCCCATGCTATTTCCAATAAAGATGTGCAAAATGCCACGTCAAACACAAATCCGGTGCAGCTGAATGGTAGATTAAATAACAAAGAGAACGTATGGGCTGTTAGTACAAACGACCCAGAAAAGAATGTCACAACGCCTGAATTTATAGAAAGAAGGTTAAGAAGAAAGCGTACATATTCCCCGTCTGAAAATGAGAGAAGTAAGCGAAGCAGGCAACAAGTTATAGGTTCGAGTGAAACTACGATCAGTAAGAAGAAAATAAATTCGGTTGAAGGAGGGAAGAAAGGCACAGAGAATTCTGAAAATATTACAGACGCCAATTCTACGACTTCCGCAATTAAAAAAAAAAATATGAATGTTGAAAAGTCCAATGAAGCGCGGTTTGTGTGTGAAGTATGTTCATTAACATTTGACACCTTTTCATTATTAAGAGATCACAAACATACATACAGTTTGCCATGGAAATATGAATGCCGCATGTGCTCGCTGCGATTTGAGGCACGTTCACATTTGTCGGAGCACTTACGGTGCATGCATCATGACATTCCGCGATGCGACTACTCAAAACTAAAAGTCAAGTGTCACTTTTGTAACGCCATCTTCTATTCGAAAATCCCTCTTCGGGCGCACATGTTTCATCAACATCCTGGCGACGCTATACACAAAGAAACTGAGACCCAAGCTTCGTGCCAGGAGCCTCCCACTCCAGAAATATCTACTTTGACGAGCAACAATAAAGATGACAAAATGAACATGAGTACAGAGGAACCGCCACGTCAAACGAAAGATTTAACCAATACCCCTAGAAGATTGCGTCAAATGACGTTGACGAAATTTCTTCAACAGTCTCCGAGCACACTACCGGTCGAAGCTATTAGCGCTGCGAAGGTGACCAATTTAAGGAAGAGTCATTCAGTAACTCCTGAACGAACAATTTTTCTAACGACCGCTATGGTTCATCGATCAACTACACCTGATCCTGATGATGCAATACCGAGTACATCTAAGCAAACTGATAAACCCAGACGCTTAATCCGCGCTCAGAAGAAACCGTTGGTCAAAATGCATGCAGACTCATACGGAACTACCAACACGCAACTGCAATTTAAAACGGAACCCCTTGATATTGCCTCGGACATAATTGTTGATAGTGTAGAGGTTATCTTAACGTCAACGGATAACCGAACCGACAGCATTTCTGATGCACAAGTTGTTACAAGTAAAATACAAGAAGTAACAACTGCCAAATCAACACCACAAGTAACAACCACCAAACCAATACCCCGAGAAGAAAATACTGAGTCTCAAGAAGTAATCATGCTGAGCCGAATGAGTGTTGCTACTCGACGACGTTCAGCAGCAATGCAGGCTCAGGCTTTACTCAAGAAACGTTACAAGTGCAAAGAATTTACGATTTCTCTCAAAAGATGCGACCCAAAGAGTACTGCAGCTCAGCAGACAAAAGACAATGACAAGACCAGCATTTATCCAGCATCACAGTCTGAACCCCAAACCGCTCCTCAAGTAGGGGTCAATAGTATCGAGAAGAACGATGTACCCTTAAAGAGGGTTGAGGTATTTTTAGAAAGGCTGTCGGATGACAAGTTACACAGAGATGTCCAAAGCTGTACATCTGCTGTGACCATTGCTCAGAACAATACCAGAAGTTTCAAGTGTAAATTTTGCAACAAAGTCTTTACCATAAAAAAAGCTAGACGAGAGCACATGAAGCTGGTCCACATGACTTACATGTCGGTCCTATGCAAGGCACGTTTTGAAGGAAGACAAAAATTGGTGAACCATTACTTACTCCAACACTCATCGGCCAGTGAAACAGATTGCTGTGTGTGCCAACAGATACATCCCAGTCGACATGCTTTGAAACGCCATTTACTTGTACATTGCATCAAGATTGTAAAGACGCAAAAAGATACTCTGCCGCTTTCAGTCGAGACACAGTGTGACGGCTTTCCCAAAAAGTACCAATGCACGGCATGCAATAGACTCTTCGAAATGTATTTGCCATTGAAACAGCATCGCGAAACGTGTAACTTATGGAAGAAAGTAACAGAGAATGGTACATCATGCTCGCCTACTACTTGCACGGAGCAAGAAGAAGAAACACTAGAGGATTCTGCGAATGAAAGCGTGGATACTATCGTTAACAAATCTGATCAGAATGAAGCTCAACCATCTGTGGAAGAAATCCCGAGTGACGCGTCTACAGAAATCTTGGGAACGGAGGATGAAACTAGTTCGGGTTCCGAGACTGTAATTAATACCTCACTGCAAGATGATGAGCTATTGCCAACGTCGTCGGGGGATCCTTTAGAGGACACGTCAAATAAAAACAACATAATGATTGAGGGTAAAGTGATACACCGTAATCAGAAATTGGTGTACCACTGTTCTGTTTGCGGTCTGCAGTTTCAAACGGTGAAGAATTTATGGAATCACAGGCGCACTTATTTGTCGACGAGCATTGAGCTGTGTAACATTTGCGGTACCGTGTTTCCGTCAAAAAGATTCTTACGCACTCACGTGAACAGGACCCATGTTTCGGGAACCTGCCAAGGTTTTAGCCATCAATGCAAATATTGCGGTCAAGGCTTTGGCAAGAAGCTGACACTTCGAATGCATGAGGCGCACTTCCACAATCAACAGACGCTTGACGCGATTTCTGAGATATTGTCGAAATGCGACAATTCCTGGAATTTTAGCACGATGTGCAGCACGTGCCACGTTATCTTCACGGATTACGATCGATTCGTCGAGCACAACATGTATTACTTTGACGGCGACATTTTCCAATGCACGTTCTGCGATCAAAGTTTTCGGGGCATGTACTTGCTGCATCATCACAACAAAATGGCGCATTATCCTGAAGAGGTACGGCAATCGTACGATCTTACCTGCGATGTCTGTAATGAAGGTTTTAAACACGAATCACACTTTCTGGCACACAAGGCTCATGTTCACTCGATCGGGCCCCGAGCATTAGCGGATGATTTGAGAACTGTGGAAGAAGCACCAGCGAAGATAGGACCGAGGACATTCGTTTGTCCTATATGCAAGTTGGACTTTACGACACCGGAAGACTTGGTAATACACGAAGCAGAGTTTTCGAACCAGGGCAACTACGCATGCGACAAGTGTGAGAGGAGATGTCACACGTTATATGCCCTGAACACACATCAGGCACTCAGTCACGAAAATGGCGGTGATACAGCTTACAAGTGCCCTACCTGCAATGAAGTTGTAATGACAAGCGTCAAGCTAATGTGTCATGAAAAACACTTTCACGAAAACAATATTGAGCAAACGACTACCCTAGAAGAACATAGCCAACAGCTTTTCCAAAAAATCATCGCCCCTAGCCTGGAATCCGCCCCAACGGACAACGTGGCTTCAACATCCACTGCGCCCCTGGTGCAATCGGCTGTGACGTCACAGAAACCAACGATTTTCGTGAAGAATGCAGCACCTGTAACTGCCAATGTGTCGGTGGAAAACGGCAATCGCGCTTTGACGAAATCTGGTAATCCAAATTCCTCTATTTTGACGAGTGCGAAGGAAGTTGTACCGAGTACGACTAATTCTCAGTTAAAATCCCAATCCCTAAATTGCAGTATATGTTCTGCAACGTTCAGGAATATGAAGGACTTTATAAGACATAGGATGCTGTATGCTAACAGCGGGCAGTTTCAATGTAATCGGTGTCCTAGAAGATTCATGTGGCAGTCATTGTTCAGAGAACATTGTATTAAACACGCTCAAGTGAAAGTGCACTGGCGACACATATGTCCATTTTGCAAGGAGGGGTTTCGATATTCTGCCATCTTATCTGCGCATATTCTTCATCTTCATCCGACTACCACGCCTCAAACGGATGCCGAAGATGTTACAAACTCACAGCCTATTGAGTGTGAACCACCGCAGGAAGTTGTTGCGAACGAGAATGGGACTAGTGATTTATTTTCCGTTGGTCCAGAACCTGAAGACTGTGAGACCCCCGATGAAGAAGATGCAGTCGTTAATACCGTCGAGTCTGCAGATGAACGTTTAGCTACCGTGAAACAGAATAATTGCGAAACTCCTAATCAACCGAAAGTGACAGAAACCGTGGATATTGAAGAAATCGAACCTCCTGAAACAGAAGCATTCAGCCACAATTCAACAGATCTACTGGAAATTAGCTCTAAGTTGAAAGAAGAACTTATCATTTCGACATATATTGAATCATCAAAATTTACATGCCCCATCTGTTTGTCCCAATTCCAGTCTTTGAACGAATTTCAGAAACATTTTGTCGTTAACCACCAGAAGCTCGACAAACGGCAATGCAAAATGTCCGAAATAACATCACCATCCTCGCGATTCATTCAGTGCGTTATTTGCGACAGGGTTTTTTGTAACGAAGATGTCTTCAGAACACATTTGTTAGCTGTCCACATGCCTCGTCTACGCATCGTACCGGCTCTTGGAAAAATTAGAACCCCGCCAGCCAAGTATCAATTACAGTCCATGCCTGTCCCTTGCGCATCGACTAGCGATAACGATACGTTGCGTTCAGCAAGCCCGAGAACCAGCAAATCGCCTGTCACGACAAACCGCGACAAGCTAACTGTCATCAATGTAGATGAAAATCAGCGAATAGGAAAGCTGAAGGTAAGATCTCTCGCGGAGATAAGAGAGAACCTTTCGAGAGACAAGAAATCCCCGTCGCCCGCGCCAAAGATTGTGCGTATAATAGCGATTAAGAATTTTAACGATACCCGTGTTGGTGTGCCAGATCTGAAAGCAACGACTCCCGTAAATTTGGAAGCGAAGAAATAATGACCGCGTGCAGAAATTGAAACCAATTTGGTGTTACTTTCGAACGCAATCCGAAAACAGTTCGTCAGATTTTCGATAGCTCGAAACCCATCAACACTGATGTCAATATGTGGACACTTTCGTAAAATTCAAAATTATTTTTCTGAGACTCTCAGTGTCACGGTTAATATGGATTTTTGCAGTTCCGTCGTGAATACTCGTGAACCTATTAGTAGTGTTCTACCTATTTTTGGCATTGTACGCGTATGCGCGGTATTGTTATGTTAGGTTATTCTAAATTAAACGAATTTACAGTGTGAATGGGTACAAATACGTTATTATGTGTTAAAGACGACCATTGTATCACTAATTATAAGAACGCTTTAGCAAGTTATCAAAGATATGTATTTATAATGAGATATATAGTCTAGTTGTGTTTCGTGTCCTCATTTTCTATTGTTAACGTTACTACTCAACCATTTGCGATAATTCCGTTAACAATGAGAATATAAGTTTTACAAAGTTAGATGTTACGGTAACTTTCACTTAGTGAATATTTCTTCTCACTTGCTGGATGTGTGTGTTTTCGCAGGGGCATAGGAAGAATGCTATTTTTCTGCATATAATAAAACCAAATGAAAAACCACGATTAAGTTTGTATACTATCGTGCGAAACGGAATGTTTAAAATAAGCGGAACCCATTGAAACATTTTATTGAAAATGAACTTTGTTTATTGAAATTGGGTTTTTATACCTATAATAATAAGAAAAACTTAACCGTATCTATAAACCATTTAGTGCGAACTATGCGTAAAGGCTGGCTAGAATATCCTGTAAGTTACTTTAATAGATACATAGGATATTTTCGCATAAACTTTGCGACGACAGACTTGTTTGAGTCCTGTACTGCAATGTTTATTGTTACTAAATCTCAGCTTAATGTAATGACTTTGTTTCACATTATAACGCTGGCGATTGTAAATGATGAATACGTTTTTGCGATCAAGGCATTGTTAAATATAGCTAACTAATGACATGATCTCGCAATCGTTATTCTCAGATTGAAAGCTTATTTCTTATATTTACTAAATACACTGGCACATTGTGGTACATTGATAGATGTGCAAAACTGGACACATACGATGATAATTACAATATGAAGTGTTTATTTCCGAAATGTTTGGAGTTTATCTTTAAACAACCGAAGTTGCATGGCACACTAAAGACGTTTTAAACATATATATAAACTCTTAATATTCAAGGTCTGTCTTTACACGCGACGACTGCATATAAACAACACCAAAAAGACTGTAACTTTCCTAATTTCATATTTGTCAAGCCCAAGCAGGTTTGGAAATACGCTCTTTGTACCCTCAGCAGACTGGTAACAATGTGTACTGTAACCTGTTATCTTACTGAATAAACACTGTAAAAGAAGAATACGTATTTCCTGTACATACTAAATACGCGAGAATACACACAAAAGTCTATTGAGTCTATCCACCGGAACTACTATTAGCATCTTTACAATTATAAACAATATCAACCAACGTATGCTGTATTGGGAATTTGGTTTGTTGAATGATGTCACATATTCTTCAATAAGTCAACGACATTCTTTTTCTTTTTCGTATTGAAATATTTACTGCGTTACAATGACATACCGAGCGTCGCGTGTTTACAATCAATGCAATGTCATCAGTCTAACGCAATATAATAACTCTTCTGAGAAATGTTCTACACATCATTAATTGAAAAGGCCGGCAATAATAAGAATTGTACAACTTCTGTGATGCGGGCTGGAGATTATAAAGTTTGCTCGATCATGTCTACACTTTAGCGCCGTGCTAAACAACAGAACGCAATCGGCTTTCCGGCACAGGCTTATCTGATTCGGTGTGCTGTACACATCCTGTGTTTTCACACCCTACTTTCAGCGGTAAGTAAAGTCGTTTCCATCGATCCTCTGATTTTTGTGAAGACCCAGTAAACCTATCAGCGCAGTCCAGCGCAGGCACACACACTGCAAAGTCCGCTACCCGAGTAGTCCGAAAGACTTTTATTGCATCACCTGACCCGCTCGACATGGATTTTCACTACACTGCTTCGGCAATGTCGAGCCGTTACGGCTGCCACGCTCGTAAAAGTCTTATAACGGTTTAAGGACGCACTTCCGATGGCGAGAGGATCACTTCCGTTCGCCGTGTAACATCTGTCGCGTTGTGATTAACTTCCTGAAAAATGCAGCCTCTGCGGACGCTAATACCACTCTCTTCGATGACAATGAATTGCAGTCAGAGTTATTTGTTCGTCCGAGAACGGCTTTGTTACATCCTAGGACTTTACCGCGGAATAAGAGAGGAATTATGAAAAAATGATTTCAATACGAAAGCTTTGCGATAGTGATATTAAGCGACATAGAAGCCTAAGTCGAGAAAGCGATTAATCGGAGCCGACTTCCTAGCGTGCTTTGTTCTTACAAGTGTGGGTGATAGTAAGGGTGATGCGAGAACCGAACGACAGTTCTAATAGTAATTAGATTTGTGGAACACCGCACCCGCGAGATGGAATTCTCCCAGCGCTTTTCTCGCTCTGATGAATCCTTTGGATCCTGGAAAGCAATGCTTCGAGGAACCTATGAACCGCAGGTATCATGCATACTAAGTCATGGGATAGTTAACCATTCATCAATTAACATTCAGATCTCGATCAAAAGTAGTGTTTTTATTCTCGATCCAAGTTTAATAAATCGTGACAATCATCTTCACGCCAGTTCCATTCACTAAAGTTATGTACTTCTAAAGATACTTTTATCCTAGTGCTAATTCTAAATCTTTCGACCGCTGGACACATTAGGCTTCTGTGCAGTCCTGTGCCGGAGTGACTTCTATCTTACACCGACAGGTCACTAAACATATTCATGATCGTTCGACCTTCACATACGTAGGCATTACTTTCTCGCTCCGAATCAGAGGGTTCTGAGAAACAGATTCTTGTCGTCTGTTTACCTTGTGCCTGCGGACTGGGGTGGGGAGCAATGTGCCCAGAAAGCAACCGGCAGCCGCAGTCGTCGCGGCAGTGGTGGGGGTACGCGTCTTAGCCTTAAGGTACGTCCAGACTGCAGCACGAACGCGAATAGTCTTTCTTTCTTGTTCTCACATATGTACCTTCAAATCCTCTCGTGCATAGGCTGTTTGTTCGGGTTTGCGCGCAGATCTGCACGCACCCTTACGTCTCGCAGCCACGTCGTGGCCAAATAGCACTGCGATGAATACAGTTGCCCGATGTTTCCCTCTGTATCGCTCTGTAGACTGCTCGAGATTTCGAGTCACCAGTAACTCCGGCAGAGTATACGAATGGTCAATGGCACACATTTATCGCATTTGCTTCCCTCTATTCCTTCCAATGTCCTAACTCAGTGCGGCCAGTTTTTCGTCGCACCCGGTCCCAGCAACTCCACGACTATGCGGTTGACTAAAAATGGTCGCCAGAACAGAGCTTGATTTCTATTGAATTCGCGCATTGTTCGCCAGATCGATTGGAATCCGGGAAGTCTGTTATCAAGTCGCGTGTTTCTATATCTTGTTTCGTGACCTAACAGTTCGACGAACCGCGTTCCGTAGTTCACACGTCTACTACCCAGTTCGCAGTCGTCCCTTCGCTTCGTTCGAGACGAAAAATTGGTCCGAACGCTGTCTGCGTGGATTCGCAGCGGGCCAATTAGCGGGCGCTGTTTGTGTTTCCTAATTACACGCGAGCGGGCACGGGAAAACTTTTACTTTTTAACTGGATTGCTCGAAATCAATAACGACGTGTAACCCGCGAAATGAGCAGAGTGTCGCTGGTGACCCTTTTCCGTAACGAGACGCACATTTCAATTAAAAATATAAATTTCCGCAGCGACGTCCCGGTTAATAGATGACCTACGCTAATGGCACTTGTCAGGTGCAATTATCGCCCAAGCATCGGATTCCGATTTATTCGCCAATATGTTTGTCACCGTTAAAAACAAACTTTATCGCGACGTTAATCCGCGACGTGATTAATTCCGCCGATGCCCGTCAATCGGCTCACGTCAGACATTTATTTCCGAATCTGACATTTCGCATTTTCGCGCGCGCGCGCTGCGCTGGCCTCGCACTTACACCTGCCCGTTTTTTCCCTTGAAAGGATGATCAGTAAATGGGAGCGCGCGAGAAGTAAAGCCTCGTGTGTTCCCTAAACGCGAGAGAAGCGAATTCAACACGACTGTCCAGGGGAGACAGTCGATTATATTACGTTTCAATGGTATTATGACGAGTTAACTAGAATTCAATTTCAAACAAGAGCCGCCGGCTCGGACGAGCCCGTGCTCCCAACCCATGAATTACAAATCGAAATAGCCTTTGAGCTCACTGTGTACGTCTGGCCACGCGCAGAAACAGCGCAATATCAATATTACACGGCAACGCTCGACAAAGCGCTCTAATCTCGTTCGACGTTATTAGGCACCTGATATATAGACGAAGATAAGATACACGAAAGGCTGCCTCGCGCCCTGGAATAATATTACACGAATCTCGTGCGAGAATCGAAGGTGCCGTTCTCCTATTCCGTACATCGACGTCAGGGTTCCTCTTTCAGTGAACTCGAAGCAAATCGGAGGAAACTTTCTTACACTCTGAGACAGTTAGCGGAGCTCCGTAACTTACTTCTAATGTTATACGACGAAGGAAGTCAAAAACATTCACGATGGCCTTCGGTTTGTCTGCTAGCGGCAGATACTTTGTCGATCGTTTTCCACGACTCTCGCGGAGTGTGTCGTCTACTTGAGGCAAGATGGGTTCTAACGTGCACGTGTGTCTGTGGAAATTATTTTGTAATGGTATGTAATAGGCAAAGAAATACTTGAACGTTAGTTTTGGTACTCGTATAACTTCCCGGGCTACCTCTTCGTAGAACCGCTTTAAACTGCCTCTTTACTTTACTCATGTAAAAGGCGTACCAGGTAAGAGTGTCGCAAATAGACGTTGCTTGCGTTCAGGGAACAAGTATTGTTCTGCGTTAACATTTTTTTTCAAAGACATAGTTTTCGAGATTTTAAGGCCGTCGATGTTGTTTTAAATAGAGCGCGGTAGAAATGATTACTTACTCGTATTCCTTTAGTTCTGACCGAGTCCTAGAAGGCTTACTTGAAACATTTTCTCCTATTACGAATAGTTTACCATATAGTACCAATGCGCTGAATTCAGTGCATCGACAAATGCATGTGTGTCAGATAGAACAAATTTTGACTTAATTTTTTGTCCCTGGGACACCTCTAAACGTTCGAGCGTGATCAGTGTGCACTTGACAGCTACGGCTCCTCATTAGTGCAGTAATCGAAACCGATGTTTTGCATGGCTAGCAAAATGATTATCATTACGGTCGATTTCCGTCTGCTTCCTTGCTAACACGTCGAAAATGAAAACCTTTCACTGCAAGCGCGTTGCGTTACTCGTATGCACTATTCTCTTAATGGCACGTCGGTTTAACGAAAATCAATTCGGCGGCGCGCTCTGGTGGGCATTCGGAATGCCAAAGCGTTAACCTATTTACGGGCGAAACGTATATGAAAGACCGAACGCTCGTAAATGGTTATATTTCATGAAAGACACACATTTTTTCCGCCGCGCTCGCTCAGAATGATTTGTTTATTTGAAAAGGCGAGCCGTAAATGGGTTAAGCAGCACTTAACCGAATGTTTTCTACGACCCCGGCGACACGAAGACGTAACTACAAGTATTCAGGGAGTCTTGCTCCGCCTCGCCAACTTAAAATTGGAACACTCCGGGCGCCCTTTCAAGACACGGCGGCCTCGTAATTTTCGGTGATGAGATCCGACTGGATCCCCCGAGTTTAGTCGTTCCGGGTCGAGGTTGGTCTAATGGAAACTCGAACATGGTTCGATTACCTTCCGCGGTAAGCCTCTTACGGGCATGGCGAACGCCATACTCTCGCGGCCGGACAGGAGGCTGGATGGCAAGAAAAGAATGAAGGGTTAAATGAAGGAAGAACGAAATAAGATCGATGTGGCTAACGGGAGGGGAAGCACTGTGACAGGGCAAGAGCGCTGCGCAAGTCCGCGCCCGGATGATAAGATATGAAACGAAAGTGAAAGTTATATCTTCGATGAGCGAGCAAACCTCCCTCAGAGACAGCTACTCCGCTACTCTCCTGCGATGCTTATCTCTGCTAGCAGTACGTTTCACTTCGTTCCCCTTCAATCCTACTAGATACATATCCCCCGCCCGATATTCGGATACGCGCCACGAGTCCTAAGAATACTACGTCTGTGTACTGTGTACCCCGCTTGAGTTTCGACCGAACGATGCGAATTGAAAGGTAACGTCGAGTACTGTCGCGTCGGGCAGAGTGCGACGACGAGGCGAGAAGGTGTTGAACGAAAACGGCAGGAGGATCATTCCGTCCACGGCCGGTCGGTTTTTCTTAGGACTAAAGTCTTGGTCCTGACCGTGCTTATCTCATCTCATCCATCTTGGTCGCGCGCCTCTTTATCAGACGGCACTCATACCGCAGTCTGCCGCGGGGTACAACACGAACAGCCGAAGGTATAGCGTGAGGGAGACCCCTAGGGACATTAATAACCTCACACTAAGCTGGATGAAAGGGTTGGAAGGGCACCACGGGCGATGGGAATGAAAGAACCGGGAAATGGGCACGGATGAGAGAGGAGAACACAAGGGGTGCAAAGAGAAAAGATCGGC
Organism: Priocnemis perturbator; assembly: GCA_963942575.1. Classification (NCBI taxonomy): domain Eukaryota; kingdom Metazoa; phylum Arthropoda; class Insecta; order Hymenoptera; family Pompilidae; genus Priocnemis; species Priocnemis perturbator. The sequence continues at coordinate 15,861,240 of OZ012647.1, read as the reverse complement.
TCGGAAGGAACGAAGGACCATCCCCATTTTTGCCCTTGCCCATTCCCTTAGCCGCTCTTCGCTTCTTCGCCAGCGGGGTAACGCACATTACTCTTGCATGCCCATATTACGCGGTTTCGCAGTCTTCGTTTTGTTCGCTCTTGGATACTCTAATCCTGTCGAGTACCGACATGTACGCTCGTGGGCGCATTATTAAATCTGCTTGAAAAGGAAACACGGAAACGTGACGCGCTCTTTAATGAAGTTTGAGTCATTCGGTTTGAGCGGGGAGTAGGTGAGTTTTTCAAATGGAATCGAAGGAATTGTAAAACATTGTACAGGATATAGGTGAACGAGGATTGTGTTTCAGATCAGTATGGATCTACTTCTGCAGGGTTTATAGAGAGGAACTTTGAAACAAGGGGAACATCATGAAGTCATAGTATTTGATCGAGTATTGCGGTAGCATAATGCTATGGTGTGAACCAGTGCAGGTACCGACGATTAAACGAGTAATTTATTACTTGCACCCGCTGAAAGATTATTTCGATCGAACTGCAATGAAACGAAAGTATTAAATAGCTATTAATCCTGATTTCCGCAAGAGATTCCCAGCCATTTGTGTGGCGTCAACTGATTGAAACCTGTACAATCGGATCGGAGGGATCAGTCAGCTTTGCGCACTTCGCTGTATAGTATAACGACCCTGTAGGTATTGGATCGTTGATGATAGCGCATACATAATAATGAGTCTGTTCATCTGTTATCGTAGCAGTTGCGGTGAGTTATAATTTGAAGCTGTAAAGCATAACTATTATCCATGGGGATCACGGCGCGGTCGACTTAGATCAATACTTCCGATATGCTGACAAACGCGTGTTTTTCCCACCGTTATAATCGTATGGTCCGATAATAATTTATTGCTCATAACAGTTTAGCTTTGCAGTGACTGTACTCATTTTGCACGCGACCAGAATTGTAACCTGTTGTCGGCCATTCTTTTGTACTCGATGCAAACCGGTGACAGATTTCCGATAGATTGGGAAACCACATTGGCGAGTACGACGTAGATAATGTATTTTAAAACAATATTGTTAGGAAGATCTAAATGTAGCGTAGGCTTTCACGCGGTGTTTGCGTACCGTCGCGAGCCGGGTAGAAAACCGAAATTATAACGTGCGCCAATTGTGGCAGCCAAGCCTTCAGCCGCTTTAATACCGCCGTAATGAAAAATCGCGGCAATCCCTCAAAATCCGGTATTGCCCCGGATTGGCCGAAACAATTTATCAAAGGTGCCCACTGCCGAGATCAAACCAGATTCGGACTGTATTATCTCGACGCACGTTGCATTTTACGTGGCCCGTTGTACATCGCTCTGCCGATCTCTCTCCCTTCCTCTCTCTCTCACCCATTTTTTACTCACTTTTTCAGGGTAAAATTTACCGGTCGTGATTCGAATAAACTTTCGACGAGGCAGTTTTGCGACCCTCTTAGGCGCGTGTAGAGTGGATGTTTCATGTATCAAGCGTGACCGTGCAAAGTGTGTGCGAATGTTAATAGTTTCCCTCTGTCTTGTATGCGCCGAGAATGGCCGTGACGCTGTGCATTACTTAAGCGCCGCGCATTCAATCGGTACGGCAATTTAACCGGCACGGTGAAATATCGTTAGTTGGGCCAATAATGTCGGCCCACCGGACTTTCAGCGGTCGGTAGATGTGGGGGATGCGTGCGGCGCCGAATGTATCGACGAACCCGTAAATGTCAGGGAGCACACAATTCGATGTAATCGTCCAAAGTGATCTCGTTTGCCCGATCAAAGGTGCAGTCAGTCAACCGAAATGTCGCGTCATCCCATCACTCTATGCGAGTGCAATAAACCGTGAAAACCATTGTCAGCGCTGAGCGGGCTACGCGCGAACCCTTTCTTTTCTTCTTAACGCGATTAGCGATCTTTTTTAAGCGGAAAGTGCCTCTTCCGATAAATACCTCGGGCCCGCAGGAGGGCGGGTAAAAGAAAAAAAATAAAGAAACAAACTTTCGTCCCGTCGCGTTAAGGGCCGAGATCGGGAAAATATGTTCCCAAGGCTGTCGGCCGCGGCGACAGTGGTGACGGTAGTCAGTGTCCAACTAAGTAGAACAAGCCCCGGGAGAGGTTGTTTACGCAAACTTTTTCACCTCTTCCAGGGTGACCTCGCGCCGCTTAGCGGTCGCTAAATGAGGTGAACGCGACCTTCTCCGTTCGACGACGCTACAAGATAACGTGGGCGGCGAAGCGTGTTCGCCTAAACGTAGCAACAAGACGCCGCCAGGGCGGCCTACCGAAAATGGCAAGATAATTACGCGGGGACGTTCGCGTTCGTTACTTCTCGCTCCTTTTTCATCGGAACGCGTCTGATTCAGAGGCGCGCCCGTTCCGACGTCGGGGGTGACAAAAGCGTCCTTTTGATTGCAACGCCGTCGGTGGATGTGACGGCGCGACGGTGTGCGGCCCTCGTCGCTGTACAGTCGGACACGGTGACAGTGCTGGTACGCGTGGCGGATAGAAAAACTGGGATAACAATCCCCTCTAAATAGGATCGTCGTTGTAAACTGCAGCCGGCGCGAGACGAGATTCGCACAGGGACGAATGGCTGACTGGCGGGAGGAAGGCCGGGATTGGTATGGGTCGACAGACGGCAAAACAAAGGCGACGAGCGAGATGGAGAGGGGACGGAGGTGGAAAACAATCGAAGGATAAGATAAAGGTGATCTTTTGTCTTCCGACGTCGGACAAATCTAACTTGTCCCCGGCACCGGCAACGACTCACCCCCCACCCCTGCTCCCTCCTCGCCAGCCCCCTCCAGCCACGGAATTTGCAACGCATCCGCACCGCGTTGCATTGATTGCGCCCCGAAGCGAATTGCATCCGCAGTCACGGCGATCCGCGTCAGGAGAACAACCAGATACAATGTTGAAATTGATGACGTCCTTCGTATAGTCGATGGCAGTTCATTGCCACTCAAAAATCGAATCAGCGCACTGCCTTTGGTGGGTTTCCAACGGCCCCGACACTGAAAAGTAAAATGTACAGTAGACGTGTATTGCGTGTTCTACTGTTGTTGGTAGTCAGACACGTAGACTACGCGTCGTGAGGCAGGCTAAGTAGGCTTTCATTGTATCATTGATCATCATGTTTATTTATTACTATATATAATAACGTTCCACGATAGCATTAGCAAGTTATTGCGTAAGTCAACAAAGTTTGACAATGTTAATTGCTCACGTAATCTCACGTAATTGCGTGGTGCAACTTCCGTGTGTAGGAACGTATGCGTTGTGATAATGCGTAATATTTTACATGTAAATTTACATTTGTTTCGCAAATATGTAATTATGTTTACTTTTAATTAGGTAGGAAATGATAGTACAGATTTGTTAATCCTAATATGCTCTTGTAATATATTATTCATTAATTCAACCGAAATGTTTTATATATAGATATGTTATATTTGTTGGTATAATTTATTCAAATTGATCAAATGTTGCCACAGTTTGATGTACATTTCATAAATATCACTCAGGTGTATGTAGTTTGTCTTCAAGAACACACATTTAGTGTTGAAACATCGGATTTAGTTTAACTCGTCATTTTAATTATTGACCGAAACTAACCGTCAAAAACTTTAAATATTGCAAACTCGATGCTTACATATTTGATGTTTACATAAATTATTCATTTCAAATATTAAACACTATTTAATGAAGTTCAAATCGACAGCAAGGAGCTTTCCAAGTGGCGACAGGCTCCTATTATTGACGGTGCAAACGTTCAGCTTTACTACCCAACGCATGGAAAGCGAGAGAATAAGAACGCAGGGTCGGTTAGGTCTCGAGGAGGTCTCGGAAGGAGAAATAAATTCTTCCGGGATTAATTGAGCGAGCTCGTCATAATCCTCGACCATTTGTAATCGTAATGGGTACAAGGCAGACGGAGGGTTCGATTTATCACGAACATCAGTAATTTAAAGTTCGCTAGATTCTACCCAGCACGATGAAATTATTTACCTTAGTTCCTCACTTTCAAATCCTAAAGTCTCTTTCTTTCTCGCCTTTTTGAATTTACGATCAGAACTGATGGTAGAAATAATTTTGTTTGATTTCCGCTTCGAAAGCGATCCAGAAAGGTACGTTTTAAGTATCTGTCAATCTGTGAAGTGACACAGAGGCGACATCTTACGTTTATCAGTGGAGTTATTTATGCTGTGGTAGCGACATCTATTGTACGTGACCTTACACCTGCGCGCTATGCGTATATATGTTTTATGAACCGTGAAAATTATAAATTATCCATCCTCACCTATTTTTCAATTAATGAATGATATGGATGGGTTAAAATCGAGAAATGACTCTAGTCTTCGACACGTTTATCTTTTGCTCGCCTGGTAATCGTCTGTTGGAAATATTTACTTCTTTTCGAGGTTAAATGTGAGATGTGAGTTTCCACGGTATTTAGATGACGGCACCCTAATGCAAAATATGAAAAATTCAAAGTACACCTAATTTAAGTTATTTTTTAAATTCTATTTATCAGCATTCACACGCTTCAGTCGAAAAAAAAGGTCGGAAAGCGGAAAGAGGCAGTATTTGCGGTTCTCCCGAAACAACTGAATAACGATCGACGACGATTACTGGATAGTCGTCGATTGTCTTAACATTACTGGCGTTACGGCGGCAAGCACAGATCACCGTGCAAAAAGATATTTATACTAGAAACGCTGTGTATTTATATTCATATACTTTCAGCCAGTGCTCGAGACCCACAGCTCGACACAGATCAAATATCGCTCAAAATAGTTCCATTAAATACTACAAACAATTGCGCACGCCCGCGTCCGCAATGTACATTTATCGATGAATACGTTCCCGCGAAAAATCAGTTTGCAAACACGAGGATGGATCGTGTCTCGATGAGGCAGAACGGCTCGTAAAAATGTATCCGCCCGCGATCGTGATGTACACCGGGTGTATAGAAAGTTTCGGCGGAACGAAGACTTATCTGCGTCGCAGGACGTAAAGAAAAGACGTGGATGTGCAGGCGCGCGGATTCAGATGCGCCCGCGCATATTTTTAAGAGCGGGGGATTTACGGGGTCGCGGTCGCATCCGCACTCTCGAAAGCTCAAACTTTGTCAAATATATTAAAAGCTGTCTCTCGCCTCGTGCCCGGTGTCGCCGGACTCAACAAAGATATTTCAACTCGTCCTTTCTTTCACCGTCTCCGTTCTCTTCCTTCTCTCTGGAGGACGCTACTCTGTACACACTCTGAGTTTCGCGCTCGGGTATGTGCCTGTGTCGTTGCATAGGCGTAGCGCTTTGAAAAATTTCAATCTCGCCATTGGCGAGGCCAACGTTGAATACAGAGCGTCGGAGATATAAATCGTTTTATCGAAAGAACTTAAATTATATTTACACTATTTGCACTTGGCCTACTAATCCATGCTCGTAGCTTCGCGACGTTTCCTGGTACTCGGTACAATCAGCTGCACAAAGTGCAGCCCTTCGATAATGTGGGAAGGTCTCAGCCCTTCGATAATGTATTCGAATTGCGCATTTTCCCAGTCGCACACAGCACATCCGCTAACAAATTTATATTAATCTCCACTGACCACACGCTCGGCTTTCCGCGACATCCCGCGTGCTACCGCTCGCTCGCATTCATCCCACAGTCATTTTTTTCGCATACCAATACATAGTTTGACATGCGGCGTACGCGAATTATACCGGCAGTGTGCGTCGATCTAACGAGAATCGCGCGTAGAACGTAAGGTAATAACTCGTCGATATTAAAATTCCGGTTTTTCGCCGAGAGTGAGTTCGACGGAAGCGTGAAAATCGTGTCGGAGGTAATGCGCGCTCGTGAGCCGTAACAATGATCTCAATTTCTTCGCCACTCGGGAATTATGCGGCGCCGGAGCGACAATGGGCTCATGTGCGATTCCGCGTGGATACGCGCGCGGAGAAATTGCGACGACGAAGCGGCCGCCTATGTGCGCGCGAGTGTATATGAGAAAGGTGGAGGGTGGGAGAAAGAAAGGAGTGGCTACATTGGCGGAATAGCAATATCTACCTTTCCACCTTCCGACACTATGTCTACAGGCTTTCCAGCGGCTCCGTCTCTCTCTGTTTCTCGTTCTCATCCTTCGCTGCTCCTCCTCGCAGCGCCATATTTTCGGACACACGAGTTTATACTTCACATTACGCAGCGGTTGCTCCATTGAGGTGCAAAGCAGGTAACCGGGAAGAAATCACGATTCATGGTAGTTTTTACCTACTTCACCACTTCCTGCTATACCTCTCACTCTCTTTGCCCACGTACGATTCGCCTTCGCCCTCGCCCTCGCCCCTGCTCTGTCGTTCGCTCTTTTATTATTGTTCTTTGCACTTCACCTTCAACGCAGCTCAACCCGTTTCCTGCTGCGTCTGTCGCCTTATTCTTACCGCGCTGATAAGGGTACCTTCTGGAATACCGAGCTTCTTTGCCACCCTCAGTCACTTCGTTTATCTCGCGGGCGGAACGTCGTTAGTCCTCCGGTGCGAAGCGAAGATTGATGAAGCGTATAAGAGTGACGCTCCAAAACGACTTCTCTGCTCTTTTTGCTTCACATCGTACTTTCTCTCTCTCTCTCCCTCATGATCAGCGCCTCTCTTTCTACTCCCCAATCTCTCATAATTGACGGATCCGTGTTCTTTCTTTCGTCCAGTCGTGATTTGTGCTGATGATTGGCGAACTACGATCGTAATCGCTCACGTGATCTCGACGTGCGCGCACCATAATTTACATTTTTCCCGTCAACATGACTGTTCGCTGCTCGTTCACCGGCTAAAACCTATTCTGTCCGGGACACGCGCGATGAATCTGTTATTCCCACTCGAATTCCGTTACAAATACGAAACATGCCGATGCTACCGAAATAATACAAATTAACATAATTTCGCTGCGGCGCAGATTATAGCAACAACAAATGCATAGCGTGGCGGTGGCGGCGGTGGCACGGTGCAATAATTTTAGAATCGACCGATTATACGTGACTACGTCAGAACGGCGCCGGGCCGCGCGCAAGGGGGGGAGGTAAATTTGAAACCTGTCACGTGACTGAATGAGCGTAATCAGGACCGCCGAAAATCGCTTTTCGCGCTCCGCCATGTGTGCTCGTGTGTTGCGTTCGTGTGCGCGCAAGTGCGTCCTGTCGAGCCGGGTTGACCCTCTCTCGTGCAAGTCTCCACATTCGAATCTATGCCGATCGCACATAGATACGAGAAAGCCGAGTGCGGATGGGCGGGTGGGAGTGAGTCATGAGAGCCAGGATTGCCGAGGTGAAACGAGAAGCTTATCGGTGTAAAGCTATTACCTGCACGGCTCCAGCCCTGGCAATACGATGTTCGTCGACGGTCCTTGAGGCAAACCGTTCTCTTCAGGACCCTCTGACCTGATTCGTACCTTGCGGTGCTTGCGGGGCACTCGCTCGTCACTGCGTATAGGCAGAGTCGTCTCGTTCGAGGCGCCTTCGATCGAGCATTCGAAAGATAGCCCTGTTTACGAGCGAAATTGTGAGCAAGAAGCAGGCGTGCCCGGCGTGAGCGGATCGCTCGCATTCCTATCGAATACATACAGAGAAATAGAAGACGTCGGTCGAAGAGTTAAAAAGTTAAGGAGACAGGAGGTAGTCGCAGCGACGCGCAGTCGAGCCTGGACAGGAGGAAGACGGGAGGAGAGGCTGACGAGTAATCGGGTGAAGTAGCAGTTAGTCCGGGACAATGAGACTCTCTCCGCTAACTTTCCTTCGATTCCCATTCCCTGGAAGTGTGTCTGGCGCGGGGATCCCGAACTCGCCGGAACTTTTACGACGACGAACGCCGTTCCGCGGGCCGCGCGAACGTATACCTACACACGCCGGCGCGGCTCGCGTTAATCGACGATTACGAAGTTGCGTGTAAACGTCGCGGGACCGACTCCCGCCAATTGCCGCGCCGGAATTTCATATAAATCTGACGATATGTAAATGCGGAAAACTTCGGGAGCCACAACAGCGGAGTCGCGCGCGCGATAGCACAAGTTCGTCGGCGGAGTCGCGGCGAGGATTCATAAGTTCTGATAGTTGGGAAACGGCGCACGGGTTGCGGGGTGGGGAATTTACCAGAGTGGGCAATAGAGAGACCCTGTCGAACGTCGGGGCTCAAGTGTTATATACATATATATATATATATATATATATATACACACGACGAAATTAATAATCACGGCTTCAATCTGTCACTCGGATCCGGGGCGCGCGTCTGATAGATCCGATGCGCTTAGGGAGAAGTCCGAAACTGTGACGCGCGAACCCCGGTATCGCGGAAGCGCGACCACCGCCAGTTGTAACGAAGCTTTCGACAATGGCAGTTTCAAACCGTCGCCTTAGGCGCCTCGTTAAGTTCCCGGCAACTTGGTCCGCGACGCGCCGCGCCAACGTTTTCGGAATTTCACGGTTGGTGACGCGATAGGAGCCGCGGACGAGTAGGTCATTCCCGACGGCGCGGCATGCGGAAGCATTTCCGGCTCGCGATAAAAATTGCCTGCACGACCTCGTGCGTGGCCGGCCTTTTAGGGCCTGCGAGTGAATGGGAAAGGCTGGGAGTCGGGTTTAAGGGCGCGTCGTCGGGCCGAGTAATTAACTCGAGTCGACTAAATAAGTTCGGTCCGCCGCGCCGGAGGAGATACAAATTTGCGATGCACTTATATTGAGCTTCGGGTGGAACGCGGAATGGCTTAGTTCGAAAGGTTGAAGGTTGCAAATGGGTAGGGTCAAAGATACTTTGGCCTTTTCGTTGCTAGTCAGCGGAGAGGAGTGGCGTAGAACGTAAACTAAGTCATGGCAAAGCTGATATATTGCATTGGTTATTTTAACTTATTACGTGTGCCGCATAAATTACCATGAAAATGTTGTTAAGATATTTTCTGTATTGTGTATTGTGTCTTGTGACGAAAACATACTACAAACGCTGTCATAGAATCAAAGTGAAGGTGTGCTTTCATGAAGCTTAAGATGCGATATGCTCATGACTCGTGTTAGTCCGCGGTTTCCTTCTATAAGTGTCTGAAACATTTTTATAGAATTAACGATAAAAAGATGATAGAAAATTCGATAACGCCCCCCGTCGTGGCGCTTTTAGAAACAAACCAGCTGCGAGTAATCATTCTCAGAATTTACTAGTCAACCAGCGTTAACTATTCATAATCAAGATTTGCTCCTACTGACGCAATACAGCAACAAAGAAATTAGGGAGCGACGAAAAGGGTGCGCGCAGCTCGACAGAAATGGAACTTCAACGCAGTTTCGTCGAGCTGTAGACGCAACGAGACCCTTCACGATAGACGGTAGTACAAGTTTCAAATCATCGCCGTAGGTGCCGTGGTAAGTCGTTGGCAAGTTCGTTTTCGCCGAACCTTATCTACAACGGCTCTGAAATTTCACAAGCTCGCAACGCGACGACAACCGCCTTGAAGAGGAGAGGAGCTGCATTATGCCCAGCTGTAACGATCCCTTTTACAGCGTCCACTTAACTTGCATATTTTGCGCCGGCTACATTGAAGTATTCCGCGAGCGAGCGTCCAAGGGTTAATACAAACGATAACAGCGTTCTCCGACGCTTACATCTACATAAGCAATGCGCATCCATCTTTCTCCAGGCAGTCGCGATCGCGTCGGACGGCAAATACGAGTTGCGCAACTCGAGAGAGCAGGGGGCCACGCTGACGGCGCGCGCCGCGGTCGATATAATCAATTATTGAATTAACTTATTAATTAACTATCAAGTTCTAGGGTATCGGCATCGGCGTGCAGGTTCGGAACTCCGCATGGCAAATCCGATGCGCTTACAGAAGTGGGGAAACTGCGAGGCATTCGGTCCGAAACACGACAGTGACGGAGGGCGAGAGGGCGAGAGGGCGAGAGAAGCGAGGCAGGAAAAGGAGGAGGCAGCGGAATCCAGCCACCGCAGTACCAACGAAGCTTTCTACGGTGGCAGTTTCAAACCATCGCCCTGGGGGCTTGAATAAGTTACCGGCAACTTTGTTCTTGCCGTGGCCTTACCGGAAACGTTTCCAGAATTTCGCGTCGCGTAATGCTCCAGAAGCGGCGTCGAAGTAGCGCGACGGAATGCAATACAAACGTTAATTATCCCCTTTATACACCGTGCGAGAGGAAGCGCGCGCGCGCGCGCGCGTCTTTCCAGTGTGCCAATACTTTTTCTTTCGGTCGCGCTCAGGGTAGAGCGTGCAGCGCGGCCGGAATTAACCTGCATCTCCGTGTGTACGTAGAATCTAGCGGGCGCGCATCGTACTACCTTCGCGACCCAGCTAAAATATCCGACAGAACGTAATTCCGGCGAGCGTGTCGCTTCAACGCACGATTTCAATTACCCTCCCTGGCCGCCCGGAGAGATATACGAGGCGCGGGGAGGCAAAAATGAAATCCTTGTGTTGCCTAAGACGACAGGCTTGCCGGTGACAGTCTTTCCCACGAAAACGCCGGCGAGGCGAGGGAGAGGGACGGAGATAAGGAGGAGGGAAGGTGATTCTCTTCAAGCAGATGTTGCCGGCTGGGGTTATAAAACCTCGAGTGCCTTAATACTCGTCCGACAGATAGTCGCGGCTCGCGCCGAAAAAGCGCGTCGGGGAATGTTTTATCGCGATGTGCCGTTTCGGCTCTCTCTCTCTCTCTCTTTCTCTCTCTCGCGCGCGCCTCAGCCCGCCCCGCTGACAGGGCTTGACGAGAGAGGAGAGGCGCGCGGATGTGGTGGCACACGATCAAACCAACGCCGAGCGTTGCGTTATGAACGCGAACGAGGCGTAACTCGCGCACACGGCATCGTCAGAAACTCGTTTGGGGACGTCTCGGTTATCCCGCGGTATCTAACCGCGTATCCATCACACCTTTATATCTCGGTGATCCGAGACGATCGATGGCAAAGAGGAAGCCTCCCGATTTAGTGGACGTCGTGGCAGAGATTTCATTCCGTTGCGTGTCGATGTCTAATCCCGAAATTGCGGGATTTGCTTTTATGACGGTAAATTGTGGTAGTGTGGGCAACCGCGAAATATCTCTTTTAAATCAGTCTTCTTGTTGTTTTGTTGGCTATGGGATGTTTGATTCGGTGGATTCTTTCGGCGAGGGAGTAGATGGCTGTAGGTGTGCTCATTTTCATACTTAATTGATCACTTCGATTGTTTGTGTACTTTGGGATTATCAGTGAATGCTGTTAGGCATGACGGCATCCAATCGTGGATGTTAAGTTCCAGTTTGTTGCAATTTGAAGTCCAGCTTTTACAGTTGTTTAATATAAGTTTTCTATTACATGTCGATTAAGTAATTATGGTTTGCCGATTCCGTAGAATGTGTATGAGCATGTTATATAGGACTTTGAAATTTTCGTCGTCGTTCCAAATCGACTATTTTCCTACATTGTCGTTTTAGAACAGTGAATAGAACTAGAATTTCCAAGTGGTTATCTTTGCAGTTAATACCGTCTGATTACGTTGAAGGGCGTACTACATTACTAAAACTAATTTCGCCTTCATCTCCTCTCTCTTGCTTTCGATGTGCCTTTACACCTAAAATTACAGGAATTATCGTATGATTTCTTGTCATTTTCAGCTAACCAAACGCATCGAAATATTTTAAGTCATACAGAGTCTATCTTTATTTCGCAAATACATCATTATTTGAGTCATGTCGTGCAATATGATTTGATGTAGACACTGGGTCAATTTTACCCAACATCATCATACCTCCTACATGAATCACAATTACAAAACACTCTAATCTGTTCCCAATTACATATGACGCAGAGCTCTGAAAGTACCAACTAATTATCCGGAATGATGGCATAAGTGCCAGAAATGCACTCGTGAAAGAGTACCATTTTAATCCAGAGCGCGGTAATGAATTCGAAGAATTTTCCCAGGGCAGCTTGTATAAAATGCATACTCTAGTGCGTCTTCGCCGTTGGAGATGGCGAATAATATTCCCTATAACGATTCGCTAATGAAAGCCGTGCGGTACGGCAACGGTCATAGCCCGTAACTAGCTCTCTCGGCGCCGGGCATGTGGTGGTGCGCATTACATGCCGTACCTCGTGCCGTCTCTTCTTCAGGTCGTTTCCCGTTCATTTCACCGCCGTCTCCCTTTCCCATCGTCGGATAGATTACGTGGTTTCACGTCTACGCCATGCCGCGAGTATCATCGAGCGTGACAAGGAGTGCCTTTCAGGCAAGGGCGACGGGGCCACGCGTTGCATTCTAATCTTCGCTTTTAAAACGCTCGCTTGACTTCTGAAGAACACGTCGCCGCTGTATTTCATTTTCCCTTCCACTCGCAACATCGCCCCCTTGCAACTTCCTACTCGGATTAAGCCACTCCGCGAGTTTAACCGCGTTGAAAGTATCTTCTTCGAGGGGGCAAAGAGAGAAAGAGAGAGAGAGAGAGAGAGAGAGAGGAGGGTGGGGGAGAGGAAGAAAATGTAGAGAGGGCGGAAAGTTGCGCGTTGTTAGACGCGCAAACTGTCGCCCGGACGCGAGTGAAAGAGAACGACAGCGGAACAGAAGCGTCCGCGCGACGATTCGCGCGGGTGCGACCAAGTACTATCAACGATCATCAACGTCGACGCCGAGAAAACAGAAGCACACACACGGATTCCACACGGAATCGAAATAAAGATCACTGTCTATCCTCCGACATACATAAGTAACTATACGCTGACAAATATTACTACGTCATCGTCTTAACGAAGGATTATACGATCGTGTTTCGATCTCGAAGAAAGGGCCGGTTCGGCTGTGTGCGGAGAAGAGTGGCTGGAGAGGGACTCGACGAAATGAGGAAACGAAGTAACCGTTAAGCCGAAGACGAGGAGAATCGCGACGGGTCTACGGGAGATAAATCAGTGCTTCTTCGGCGGGACAATTTCTCAACGCTCCACCCAGGTCGGGTACGAGCGAATGACCTACGTCCGGGTGAAATCGTTGGGGCTGGAGTAGAGAGAGAAAGAGAGAGAGAGGCCGAAGGCGAGAGGTAAGGATCGTCGGTCGTGTCCGTACCCAACGTGAAGCCATTTGAAGATTACAAAGAGCCCCGATACGCCGTAGCAATGGGCCGCGTAAAAGACAGCGACAACGCTTTGCATTCTTCGCGGGGGCGGTAAACGATCTCTCCCGGCTCTCTCTCCACTTCTCGCCGATCGATTTTTAATATCCGCCATAAAGCGCGAGCCCGGCCGCTAAATGCGTCGGACGGATTGCTTTTGGTATCCTCGTCGTGTTTTAACCCTCCGCCGCTTGCATTCTAATTAATTCAATGCACTCCTCTATTTTCCCCTTCCTCAGTCGCCTTTTACTCTTTTTAATAAATGTCGACGAGGTTCGCCAGGCTTCGCCGGCACTTTTCCTTTTGCTTTTATGAACTCCCCGGACGCTAAGCAACTTCGAGCAACTCCATAATGCGCGATTGATTAGAGGAACTTGTGGATATAATAGGGAGAGTCGTGCTTCCCCTTGCTATCATTTTTATTAATAGAAATTTTCATCGGCTGATTAGCTGTCACGAGTACACGAGCATTGCGGACGTGTTCACTCGCAACGTTACAAGCATAAACTTGCATAGCTGCGTCTGGCGACATGCAATTTTCCATTCACTACCTCTCGCGAAACTTGCGTCGAAAGTTCGCGATCGAATCGGGACCTTTAGCAGCGTCGATGCCGTTCGCGGCAGAGCGACTGATGTCCGCTTAGTGTTTACACTTTTTCTCCTCTTCGCCGCGAGCACGTCGATGCACGGATCCATAGACGCGTACCGATTCGTTCAGACGGATACACAGATCTACGAACCACGCACGTTTGTAAACACAGCGTTTTTTTTCGCCAGAAGACCGCGGGCAAATTCGAAATTTTCGCACGACAAACCAGCAGATCGTGCTCGCCCGTCCGTCTGTCTGCGCGTCGTTCTTCCTCCACGACAATTTAAACCGTCTCGCAGGCGCATTATTTCGCACCCTCGCGCCAACTCGACGGCAAAGCGCGCATAATACGCGTGCATCTTCTTCGGTTGACGTTCCGTCGCGGCCGTACGTATCGTGTTTGTTCGCCGGTCTGCCGGCGCGGCGTACGGTGAAATACTTGTCCCCTGGCAGTGCAATGCACCGCGGCTGCAGCGGCGGGCTATATTTATCCGGTTTTCGGTCGATATCGGCGGCCCCGGCAGAAAAGCCTGGACGTATTGCGGCGTTGGAATTACGGCGTCGTCGGCGGGTTCGGGTGGCGGGAAGAGGAGGGGGCTCGATGTCGAAGCGAAAGATTCGGAAGAAGTATGGAAGGAGATTGAAGCGGGAAAGGACGCGCGGCCGAAAGGGAAGCTAGCGAGAGTGCGGAAAGAAAAGGGACGATAGGGTGACGGCGGACGGGCGAGCGCGAGAAAAACTGCCGAGTCGCGAACAATGAGATGCCGCTGATAACGGCGAGATTCGAGGAGGAGTGGACGGAGGCGGAGGTAAATTCCTTCGTTAGCTGCGAGCCGATCGCCTGCGGAGCCGCGACGACTCCGAGATTGCATGGAAAGTCAAGTTACGCAAACGCGTTGTAGTATATAATACGTAAAACTCTGACGCCTGCGATGCCTGCTCCCATCTACTTCACCGTCTTAAGTATTACCGCGTCGTTGTCAGTTCCTGGGAACATGCGGCTGATGGGAATAATCGGGCGAGGGGGGAGAGAGAGAGAGAGAGCGGAAAAAGTGGGATGTGCGCGACAAGTAGAGGAGCCGGGAAGGGGGTGGATGCAGATAGAAAAGGATGGAAAGATAGAAGGACGACGTGCGAAGGCGGCGTGGGGAGTGAGAGGAAGGTAGGAAGACGTTATTGGATCGGATCGACAGATGAGCTTCTGCTTGAGCGAGTCGTGCAAGTCGACCGGAAATGGCCGCAGGACTAGTGACGACGTACCAGCGACACGACGGAGGAGTCTTTATTAGTCGTAAATCGATCGACGGAGGGAGGGGAGGGGACAGGCAGAAAGAAGAAAGATGAGTCGATGCGACTGAGAGTTGTTTCATAACTCCCGTATCGCTTCTGTATACCTCTCGTCATAACTGTTCCGGCCCATCATCCGTCTTTGACTCTTCTCCCGGCTCGGCGCAAAATAATCGCACGAAAGTGACGTTATTACGTTCCTCCGGCGGCGAACGAGTTTCTGCTTGACAAACGGGTTGACGCGAAATTGCCGCAACTCTGTGTCCTCCGATGTGCCCGCTCCCTCGACGGCCTGACCTTTATTACCGCGTTAACGATCAGAGCGGGGGAAGAGCTGACCGCAGCTGATTTTTACAAATCACGCCGCGACCGCGGCCGATTGCCGAGTTGTCGAGGGGGATATTACGTTTTGAAAGAGCGCCGCGCATTCTGTGCTTTTCTTTTTTTTTTTTTCGGTCGCATTAATACGCCCCGCCATTGTGTCTATTAACATTTAAATGATTGCTATTTTACGCGTATTTCCATTACACGGCCGTGCGTTCTTATATTTTACAGTGTGAAAGCCGTTCGCGTAATGACGTCAATAATTTATCAATCCTCTATTCACGGTTAGACCCCTTTGGTTTCGTAATATGCCATTTTTGCATTACGTTTTGCTGAAAATGAGTTGCCAGTTATAAAAGTAAAATTGGGGGAAGTTGTGAAAACTCGTAACGCCATGTGTTCGGTAATACGCAGAATTTGTTAAATGAAATAGAAATTGAACAAAGCTTTGCAACTCGACCATTTCGAGGATTCCGCGTAAAAGGAGTTAAGTAATTCGACTACTGCACCACGATTTCGTAGCAGTTATTTCGAGCGTTGGATAACAATGATAAGCGTATAGACCGATGTCTGTGCTCGACTAGTAGAAGGAAATGACAATTATAATTAATGCCCGTATTTATAAATCCGTTAGTATTGCACTATTTGCTAGCATACAATGTTCATAAATGCATGTCTACTCTAACAGTGTATTGTACCGTTTGAAATAAGGAACATTTTATGTAGGTACTGCGATCGAAATGCAAAACGCGAATAGGATCTTAATCAATGTGTCACTGACGGAGAGACAATTTAGGCTATTCACTTATTCAGCCGTGCCGGCGAATCGAAATAATTATTTGTGATCGGATTGACTAATATCAATGCCAATAATCGTCGATAACTAGTGTCGTATTACGAATAGCGGTATGTTCTCGTGGCGTGGCAACAATGCTGATCCTTTGACATACGGCTTCATAACGTTTAGAGAAGTGCCACTATTAATGCCGCGTTTGCCCAGATTCGACAAAATTACCACGAAATTCGTTCAGTGATCTATAATACAATAATAGATTAGCATTGGCAATGTATCAGCATAATATGGTGGTAGTTCAAAGCGGGAGAGAATAACGAAGCCTTGCTACTTTTATGCAATGCAACTTTGTCACGACCTTTTCATAAAGTATGCTATAATAAATGCTTGCATTCAAGATTCATGGTCGACAATTGAAAAACTTTATGCTGCGTTATTTTTTAACGTTTCAACGTTACGGTATAAAAAAAATGGTATCAACGTGAAATAGTTTACTGAACGATCGGTTCAAAACTCTGTATTCGCAAATTGAATACATTAAAACATTATTATAGAACAAGGCTTTAACGTACTTAAATCCTTTCACGTTTGATATTTCGATTTCATGTTAGATCAGCATGGAAGCATGGCAACATTGATTCGTGCTTGAATTATATCGTAATTGTTATATATTTCATAACAAGGTAATTGTGATAACAGGCCGGGCCATTTTCTGTTCTGACACCGAGCGATTAGCACTGGCGACGTTGAAGTGATTGGAAATCTAGAAAAGAGATTCTCATGGCGTCGGAAAAAATTTCTTATTAGCGGTAAGTGAGTCAATCGACGAGAGGCACAGAGTGCCGGGCGCAGAAATGGAAATTCGTCGAGAAGCGTGACGGAGATGACCTCGTGAAAAATGATCCAATAATTCATGGATCGTTGAATCATTGCGCTCGCCCTTTCAGGCTCTTCCCGTCGTTCTTTCCTCGAAACAAACTCGGTTAATGGAAATGATCAAGCGAGGAGAGCGCGAGCGTTATTGCGTCGTTCGACGAGAGAATTTTTATGAAACCAATTGGTTCCAGTCGATCGGAAATAGACGTGCCATACTGAATGACATGGTTTTTGACGCCCGCACATGAAACATTTACTCGTTCAAATCCAATCGAAGAGCGAACAATTATACTCTCATCGTGGTTGAACAAACATTCGAACACATCTGGCGTTTTTCCGTTGACGCGATACTACTCACGTAAAGATCGTTTGTTCGACTTTTATGCGCTACCAAATATTCGCTGCACCGGCGTCGTTATAGTTGTTAAGCATTTTCCATTCGGGTAGCCGTGCACAAAGGTTGCGTCGAATCGATCACATTCGAACATACAATTAGTTCACACTCACGCGATTGACGCTCACGACAACGCCGTTCGAAAGGTGAAAGCAATTATAGTCGTGTGAAAAATATGGATAAGCATTCCCGCGTTTCAGTAATCGGTTACGTATAGGAACGAAAATGAAATATAAAATGCAATCAATTAGAGTAGTGAAACTGCTGTAACGTTTCCTTCTAACTCCGATGAATTTCCATAATTGGCAAGCGTGTCAAAGGAGACGTTCGGTGGCATCAAAAGCGGCCACGGCGTGCTGCTCTTTTTCCCGAGATCAATCTTCGTACGGGCGCGTTATTCAGGTTAGAAATCTCAATGACGAGAAACGCGGCGGTGGACGCGAGCCAAGAAAAAGGGGTGAAACAAACGCGGAAAGCTCCTGATCGAATCGAGGACGGCGAGAGTGAAGGATGATGGAGTGAGGCGCGGGGGGACGGAGAGGAAATGAGGATGCCATGAGCGGCCCCGAGATCAAGGACAAGCCTGCTAATCGAAAACGGTTCCGGGCCATAAAGTGTGCCGGCGCCAAAAATCGTCCGTCGATCGTCTGTGGCAACGAGCATCCCGGGGCAGGTATCGAGCATAATATCTAATTAACCTTCAGCCGCAGACTCCTTTTTTTGTGCGAAAAAGAGACGAAGTAAACAGCGTGCGCGCGCAGGCACATGGCGATGAAAGGTGGGTGGCAGGGAGCCCATCAGACTGGAAACGATTAAAGTCGATAAGACGGATCGATAGATGAATTTAAGTTCACTCGACTTGCGATCTTAATCGTATCCGGGCATGGGTGATATTAATCGTATCCGGCTGCGCGACCTCCTCTTGAAAGACTCGTTAAGGGAGGATGAGGATGCATTATCAGCCGTTGCTCCGCCAAGCGCCGTCAGCTTTAAGGAACGAAGCGGGGCTGTGTCGAGAACGACGACGACGAAGCGGACGACGAGTGGGGAAAGTAGAAATAGGAGAGCGCGGGAGAAGGGGCTCGCGTGAAAGAAGAAGAAGAAGAACAAGAAGCGCACTTCTCGAGCTAGATACACGACGACGTCCTTTTGTCCTCCCCCCCTCAGCCCCGACAACTTTCAGAGGACAGAATGATCGAGGCCTGCCCTAAAGCGCGCCATCTCGCGACATCGGTCTCGCAACGGGATCGAGAGATCGTCCTTTCGCTCGAATCTTCCGCGTCGTTGCCTCGGTTATTTTTCAGTGTTCCCAGGCTTTACAAGCGCGACCTGCGAAAGGGTTCACGGTGCAACGTAAATTGATCCTGCCTCGGCGGCCGTCGTCGGCGACGAGAATCGAATATTCCGCTTTGGTCGCCGATCGGTATATTAATCTCGGTGGACTTAAGTGATGCGGCGTATTAGGGGGAAATTATTCACGGCCAGCGGCGACGTTGCGTCGGACGCAGGAATCGAGCGGAAAATTCGTGCTCGTTTATCGTAGCGACGGCTGTTGTAGTCGTCTTCGGAAGTCTTTGAAGAGACGGCGCCGTCGATTGCCGTTTCATCCTTGAATTTCCCACGGTGCGGAAAAGTTGTCGCGCGAGTTTGCGGAGACTGCCAGCCGATACGTGTCCGGCGAAACAAATCTGAAGAACTTTGAATTCACCGGTCACGCGCAAATTCCGCGTTCGGGTTCGCTGCCAGATAAGGCTCGGCTCTGCAGGCAGGAGCGGGAAGTATAATTCGAGCGAACGAGACGCCGTTCTGCTTGATTCCGGAGACTAGGACGGTCGGACGGTCGTGGGACTTTTTTCAATGAGCTTAATTGCTCGTGTTTGCGCGTATTGACGATCGGCTTTTCGTTTCCCAGCCGCTTGAATACTCCCTTCGTTTGGCACTCACGCCACTTCGGAAGAGTTCGTCGAATATTGACGAGGTAAGTGCGCCGACGACGACGACGACGACGACGACGACGACGACGACGAGAAGGTTACTATAGGACAGGTCGTTTTGCCGCTGCGCCAAAGTGAACGGGATCGAATTTACAAAGGGAGGGCGCGCGGCCAGTGAGACGCTCCTTCATCAACGGAGTATTTCACCAATTAAGGACATTAGATGTCCCGATAATTCCGACGAAATTCCTCGCCGCCGTTCGGCGAGCGCGCTACCTTTCCAATCCGAAGCCGTTCGCATTTCATCAAAGGGGCAACAGTTGAGATGCGAACAATTGGCCGAGTAAGCGTTCTTTAACGAACTCCCGCTGAAACGAGATGGCGAGGGAGATCGAAGAGTCGCGTCAGTAATTCTCAGCGACCACGATACCTCTCTCGCCGGATAAACTTCTCTCACACCTCATTTTCGCGTCCTCCTTGCCTTCGCATTCGCCACTTCGCAAGAGCATCTAGAATATTGACGAGCCGAGTGACGATCCGCCAAGCCGTTCGGCGCACGACCGGCTGAAGCATAGCCCACTTTGGGCGCCTATAGCTTTCTCTATTTTAAGCGGCGCGCTATATCGATACACGACGGAAGTAATATCACCCCGTGTTGCCTGCTGCCGTCAGGCAAATTGAGAGTTATGCATTTTCGCGCCCTTACGAACTCTCGAGCCCTCTTTCTCTGCCATTCTCCACTTCGTGTGTATCCCTGCCTCTGCCAGGCTTTCTCACTTCCTCCTTCCGTCTTTCTCTACTCTGTCTCTCTCTCTCTCTCTCTTTCTCTCTCTCTCGCTCGCTCTTTCGCGTGCGCTTTCCATCGTGTGCACACAATTGCGTCCAGGTGTGCTCGTTGCACGTGCGCGCACGTTTTGCATGGCCGGGTAATACGTGTCGGCTGATCCGGAAAGCCGTACGTCTTACGATCGCAGAACAGTGCGAGATATTGCGTTTCGGGAAGATTTAACTTCAATGCACCGCGACTCCTTACGATTTGGCCCGAGGCAAAATTCGCTAGAGTACGCACGCGGACGGAGACATCGACGATTCTCCGGCCCGTCATCTGACGATTGACACAACACTTTCGCGGATGCGGCTAATTTTCGAACGGGATGCGACGAAGTAGTCGGCGAAATTCGTGTGC
Source organism: Priocnemis perturbator (assembly GCA_963942575.1). Classification (NCBI taxonomy): domain Eukaryota; kingdom Metazoa; phylum Arthropoda; class Insecta; order Hymenoptera; family Pompilidae; genus Priocnemis; species Priocnemis perturbator. The sequence continues at coordinate 15,840,715 of OZ012647.1, read as the reverse complement.
GCGTTAAGGCGCACGTCTTCGGCGACCTTCGTTCTTCGCTGCCAGTCACGATCGAACTCCTGACGGCAAGCGGGAGGATGGTAGAGAATGATGTATTATCGTCTGGGACGAATCCCCCAAGACGGATCACGATTTTATGTACAACTTATCATGTTGACGATCCACTGAGCGAGACTGATCGCATTACGGAGACGCGCGCGCAACACGCAAAGTATAACGTAAAATAACGTTTTTATTTGTTGCCAGAAGAGCTTGGGGGCAAGATGAAATAAGCAGCGATCGCAGATTGTTGCTGTTTGAGCACGACCCGATTGTCAGTGTTACGATCCCTCACGGCCGATATCGGATCGGGAACTAATAATAATTCAGGGTTTTGCTAAGCTCAGTTATGCACATGATATTTATTGCTAGAGCGTGAATAAGGTTTTATCGCGTATGCTTTTCCGTATAAGGAGAGGGTACATTAGAAGGGCCACATATCCGGATCATAGTTTACGATGATATACGTTGTAATAAAAAATGTTTTGTAGGTAAACATATGCACAGCTGTAGATAAGAATCGACCACCTCGGGAAAAGTTTGAAGCTTGTCAGCTTCGAACGATTCTATAATAGGTATAGATCGAGATTGTCGCAACTTTAGAGTAAGAAGTATGTATATATCAGAGAAAAATGCGAAGGTGAGAAACTACATTTTTCCGTTTCTGGCACACGTTTTTGTCGTAAAGACTATTATGATTGATTTTGCGCCGTGTGTCGACATGACGTGAAATTTTACGCTTTGACACCTTCTCTCTTACATTCTCCCTTTCATTTTATATTATACTTTACTTACACGTCATTCGTAGCCCGACGCCACCGTACTTCTCCCCATGACACATGAACCTGATTTTCCCGGAATACACACACAGAATATCAGACGCGCCGCGCTACCATTTGTTCCGCGGAAAATAACGACCCTAACAAATGGTACTGAGCGGTGTTGTTGCCAAGACCAACAATGTGGCAAAAACAACATCCAGGCTGATTAATGGAAACAAGACGTGCCAATAAGCGCCGCCTTACTCTCGTTCCGTCGAATATAAGATCGCTGGAGCATACCCAATTATACAGGGTATCCCTTTTATCGCGACACCAGAAAGTATCTGACAACTGAACGAGAAAGAAACGATCCGCCTCATACTCGCACACGTGAACCACAAACATACCTATCTGACATATGATATCTAGAGCCTATGTTTATATGACATTTTTCTCATATTTTTGCTTGTAGAATATGTCGGTAAAGTCTGCCGGGAAAAAACTGGGACACCCTGTATAAAAGAGTGTTTACTATTTACCGCCACTCCTAAATTCAGCGATCTAAAAACAAGAAAAAAATAAACATTTTTAATTCTGCAAAACAATTTAATATTTATCATTCCTTTTCATTTCATATTTTAATTAACTTCAACCATTGAGATTTCTTTCAACGAAGTATCAGCCTCATTGTTGTTCACATAAACAGGAGCCCGACTTCCAGTTTCGCCTAGGTCCCAAACATTACTAGACGCCTCACTGCCAGCAACAATAAATTCACATATTAAAATCAGCCACGCGCCGGTGGCACACTTCTCATACACCCCCTCGAAGCATGATATGAAGTTGGGCCGTCAGCATATATAAGGCAGGTGCACAAGTTCGTGTCGCGTCAACGCGCGCGCGTGTGTGCGCGAGGCACATAAGCTCACGGATTTGTCAACGAGCGGGTACGTATTTACGGTCGCGTCGATATGGATCGCGAAGGGTCTCGAATGCGAAGGGATAATAATAAAGGGGCACCGATGCAGAGGCCCCGAGGCAGACGAAGGGATACGTGCGCGCACTCAGAACTGCAGCTATCAGAGCCGATAACGGTACGGCAGCGCGTACGGAGTACGTCGGAGCGAGCGTGGTGGCGTGTCACAGAGGACGAGGCGGACGGAAGATGGCGAGAGCCGAAGTATTACAGAGCCGAGGAAAACTCTTTCATCTTATCAAGGACGGCGCGCGACGCTCGGTATCAAAGACGTCCCCTTTCGCGAAAATATTTCGACTACTTCGGGAAGGGAAATGCGCGATGGAAAACTTCCGCGGGCGCGGGGAGCGGCGAGCGAAGTGCCGGCACCGAAGGGATGATTCGGGATATTCGGAGCGGAACTGGGACGCCGTAAATTTTTCATCAATTTTGAAACTTTCGAAAACGGATAGGTTCGCGGTGACGGCGGACGGGTTTTGTTCGAGATTCTTTTTTTTTTCTCTCCTTGTTTTTTTTTTTTATTGCCACAGAGAATAGTTGCTGATAATGTATCGACAAGTGTAGCGCGCGCGCGGATTGGTGCCGTGACGGTGTCGGGACGTCGGTAATGAACGATGGATTCGATTATTGATGCCCAGGGTGTCGGACATTCGTATTGGCAGCTGCTGGAAAGTGTTGATTCTTGTTGTACATTTTTTTTAATCTGCTTACGGGCATCGTGATAGTAGTACCAGCCGAGAGTTACGTTACGGACTGCTTGTATGTTGGGAGCCTCGTTTATTTTTCGAGAATTATGATGGTATTGAAATGCGCAACATTTCAGCTTGATCGATTGAAAAACGTAAGATTTATTCAAAATATTAAATATATATAATACGCGTTCAATAGGGTTAATTGTAAGTCTGAACGAATCATTCTGATTTCTTAAAATTGCAAGAACGTTTCGCAAATATTTAAGACCAATTTTTGTATTCAATGTTTGTGTTTGCACGTTTAGTAGGTATCGTACATATCTTATGACTACTTTTGGCTCCGAATGTTCGTTGCGTTCCGTGTAGTTTTCTTATGTTGTGACATCTTGCAAATAGTGCTGTTTACTTCATTAAGGCTTGCGCAGCTCACAGATACCGAGTGAATTTCAATTTGCACAGTATCTCATAGGCTATGCAGACTTGCAGGTATATTATGACGGCGAGCATGCGATGATGGACGGTTCAGCAATATTTTGAAAACAGTTAGAATATCAATGCGCAGAACATGCGCATATGCACGTCCAACAATTTCTATTTACGATTCCATTATTTTATTTCAAACAAAATCATGACTGTCTACGAATTGTTCCTGATTAATTTCAACCAAAACACCGAGGCTAATACATCGGATTACATAGTGCACACCATTACTAATCCTAAATATATATTAGATATACAGTGTTCAAATGGAGTCGTGTCGAAATAATAATGTATGTTCACGCTCATTGCTCTCACTGTGCATTATCGTAACGTAAATTTTAGACTTCATTTGATGCCCAATAAATATGGATACCGTAACTATTAATGATAAACTCATTATATCTATTACACGGTCTTTACAATGCAGTAATTAAATTACATGCATATTACGCGTTATATCCAGACCGTCAGAATCAATTCATACGCGAGAATCAATATACCTACCCAACAAAAGGGAACAATTTATTGTGCCACGAAATAATCCATTACAGAGACGCCGCATTTACGAATCCGGCGATTTCGCTCCGCTCCTTTCCTACGCACGCGTGCACACAATTATAGATATGCACGCGCGAGACAAGGATCAGAGATTCTGACGATGCGTCCGGCAGCGTAATGTACTCCTGGCGAATAATGACAAGCGACTTCGATTGTTGACCGACGAAGAGCTGTAATTGGAAGCGACAGCGATGACGATGTAGATGGATGGGACGTGTCAAGGGAGATGTTTCAGCGTTAATTGAGTTCGAATACGCTTTTAGGGCGAGAAGGTGTAACCGAACGCGGCGTCGGATGCCGTTTATGTTCTCGATCGTCCACTTCGATGCTTTCTTGCGAGCCACTAAATTAGCCAGCGCTGTCGGCTGACGAATGAACTCCGCGACGATGACAGGCGTGCCCGGCCTTATCATTCGCGCTAACTACACGTGTTCGGCGAATGCACGTTTTCCGGCGCGCCTCGAGGCAGCGCGATAAACGGTATCAATGACGGGGTCGCGTTGACCAAACAACCCCTGCAACGCACACGGCAATTTGATCGAGAGGCCAATTGCCCTCGCGCCGCGGTCAATCTTTCTGCGTAATGGCCGGCGCGTTTTATAACGGACTCGTTTATACGTTCAATTTTGGCCCAACTATCGGTCCTACGTGTGGCTTCCTCCGCTTTGACGGGAGACTTTTTTTTTTATTTTTCGGCACCGCTATTTGAATTACTTTGGCAGTGGAAAATATTTCGGGGAACGCCCTCTTTACGCTAGATGTTGACGTTCGATTTTTAAGGTTTTTTTTTATTTTAGCTTGCTGCCTCGCGCGTTTGACAAGTTCCGCTTCGCATCGTTACCCTTGATCTTTCATCCGCGATGCTCGCTGTGACATATGGCAGAAACAAGAAATCGCAGTTCTTCATACGTCATAATGCATCTGACAGCACTTAGCGTCAACGTAAATTGTCGAATCGTTCGATAAAGCGCGCGTATCCTGGCGAATTGTGCTTCGGACGATAGTAAACGATCGACGGTTGCCAGCGAATGGCGATTCAGCGAGAAATCGTAATGTTGTCGCACGCGCGTGGCACTAGTCAGTACACCGTCGGGTCACTACGTTATAAGACCGGGCAAGAGATGGGGATTGAGAGGAAGATGGTGGCCGCGTTTGGCTTTGCTTGATATATACTTACGATAAACGCGGAAACGAAGATGTTTCCAATTTTTGGACAGCGGAACTTTAAAGTCGCCTGGAGAATGGCCAAGACCGGTACTATCGTATCCTGCCCCGGGATTACCTACCAAGAAAGCAGGCAAGCAAACGATACTTCTTCTCCGTTACTGACCCCCTTCCCCGGTTACCCTCTCGGATTCTACGACAACCGTCCCGTCCTAGGTGCTTCTGTTCCGGGTTAAGTAAAAGAGAACAAGAAGGGGCAATGCGGAGGAGGAAGATTTTATTTATCACTGTCGGCAGAGGGACGCATGGGAGGAAGTTGTAGGTGTTTTCTTCCCAGAGGTACCTTCTGCGTTGCTCGCCTCTTGATTGTCTTAATAAAGTGGCTATGCGTTCAGTATTGAAGTTCTTTCGGTGATTGTCTAGAATAGGAGGGGAGTCCTCGGTTTTCTCAGCGATTTTTATGACGCTGTAGTAGCCTGTTCTAGGTAGTTGCCGTATCTTCTGTTACAGATTTCTAGATCTTGCCGTTGATCGAAATTATTGTTTGTTTCGATAAAGTTGATGATACTATAAACTATGGGTTTTGGAAAATTATAAATCCGGCATCCTTGGATAGTGTAGTTTTGTAAGATTATTCGATGATGCAAGAGGGCTCTCGTTCTTTTTATATAACTAGTACTTACTTATCTGCTTTATGGAAAATATTTGGAATAGCAATGAATGGGGTGTGTTGCGTAATAGATGTGACGCTGCAAAACGTTTACCACAGTCTTTACTGAGTGAACCATGTATGATACATTACGATGGCTCAATATAACTCTGTGTACTGCAAGTTCGGGCGAGAGGTCCGAACGTTCGGTAGGAATAATTTGTAGTTTCGGAGTATTAGTCGCCGCGGCAGCGGCGGTTAATGTCATTTATTCCACAGGGATGTCAGGGCAAGATTCTCCGATTGCTCGACGTGACCGGGCACGCGCGTCTAGCATGGAATTTCCGGAGAAAGAACTCAGCCGGAGGAAGGTGGATCTGAATGGAGAGTCATCCTCTCATTCTAAAGTGCATTCTCGCGGAAAATCGTTGCCGGGTCGCCGTTGTCAGGCACAAAGGGGCTAAAAACGTCAACGCGCGGAATAACGAATCCAAATGAGGTTCGAGGAATATCGCGGCTCCGCCCCTCTCAAGGATGATCCCGTTTTTCAGAAAACTTTTGTCGACGCGCAGTTACCGACGGTTCGGGGGTGCAGCGACGTAAATTAAAAAAGATTTCCCGACATTGGCGCGCGCGGCAACGTATCCGGCAGCGACTACTGGGTCTCCAGGAAACTTTTCACTTTCCTCGCGCGACCGGACGCGTGTACGCCGCAGTTGCGGGAGAGAAGAGGGGTAGAGAGAGAGAGAGAGAGAGAGAGAGAGCGTACTCGTTGTTGCCGCTAAGGATAAGCACGCGAAAAACGTGGACGCGCGAGGAACTCCTGAGGTGACAGGCAACGGGCGACGCTGCCGATCGTTATCGAAAGTAATTCGACGGATACTTCGGCGCGCGCCCCCTCCTCGGCAACCACCCCACGCCACCACCACCCCGACTCGGTATCCCAGAACTACTCGAGGTACGTGAAGGGTTTAGATAACGGCACGCCGGAGAGTTACTCCAAACTTTCTCACTTCCCTTCTTCGAGGCCGGTCGTGCCACGGATTCTCGCCTTCCTTTTTCCATCCTCATCCCCGACAATTCCGGCGACCCTCTCGCTCCCACCCGCCGCAAGACAGCCTCGCGCTTTTCTTTCACACCCCGGACCCCTTCCTCGCTCTCGTGCCTTCTCGAAGCCAGCCCCTTCCTAGGCAGCCGCGAACTTTCGAGCGACAGTTTGACAAAATGCAGATTTCCTTCGTTTCCCTGACAACGATCGGTTTTTCTGCTTCTTCCTTGTCCCTCCCCCACCGGCCGTTCGCGCCTTCTCCGCATCTCACGTTACTGTACGCGGCTGCTCGCGTCGTTTTGCTCCCCTTGCAACCCTATTCACCCACTCGTTCCACTTCCTTCTTTTCTCTTCCGCTCCGCTCGAGCTCATCCTCGCACGCGCGCCGAGTAAGCTCGAGCTTCCCCTCACTTTTCTCTCTTTTTCTCTCCCCCACCGCGAGGACTCTCCCGCGCGAGGTCATTGTTCCACCCGCAGACATTTTCCGTCTGCCGGGGCCTGTCCGTCCGTTCGACCGCCGGAACTTCCGCCTGGCGCTGGCTGGCAACGGTCCGCTACACACGCCGCCGCTGGGGCTGGCATCGACACCGACCCGCAGCCGCGTTTAACGCACGTGTGCGTGGCCGACGTGCCGGCTGGATAAGCGTAAGTGCACTTCTGTAGCAGACGGTTTTATCCGCATTGGAAAGTCAGTTTGCGTGGCAAGTAGGAGCTCCGCCATCGCTGACCGTCCGTACACCATGCAGCGTCGAGAGAGCGTCACTAATACCAGCGTCCGTTATGCCGCCGCGTGATCCGCGGATTTACGTTGTGAAACACCTCTTCGTGCGGCGCCGGCTCGCAGGTCGTCGAGAAGAGCAACCTGCTTGGTCTTTGCGTCGTCGTCTATCCGCTGCCGCCCACCTCTTCTGCTCCTGTTTCCTCTTCCACTTCGTTTCGACGACGGACCGACTTTCGCCCCGCGCGCGTTCGACCGAATGATCTCGAGCGGCATGCTAATGCACCGGCGGATGAATTAAATTGGATCGGCGGGCGGGCCTCTGTACAGTCGGCACCATTCGCGGCAATTGTCGACGAAATGAAAAGTCTTAAGTACGCCAATATAGGCACCCCCGGGCGCGCCGGTTCGTTCCATTTCGCGCTTAACGCTTAACTTTCGATACGACCTAGCCTCCCACTCCTTTTTAGCGTAATAACCGGAACCCACTGTGTGCGACGGTACGCGCGCGTGTATGCGTTTATCCGCGCGGAAAGGCGGGTAGCGAGTGTCGAAGCGAGTGCCCGGAATTAATTATCGATCGGTCAATTTGGAACACAATAGTCATTGAGCTTTAACATCATCCTGCACATTATTATGTATTTCCCGAACGCCCTTCGGGACCGACGGCGGGAGTGAGACGAGCGCGGCAAAATTCGGTCGGCTGGGGAATCGCGTTGGACAATTATACGGGAAATTAATAATTCATTGGCCGCGGGCCCGGCGCTTGCTAAGGGCCTCGAAAATGCCGCGATTCGTGAGCGGTACAAAACGATCGTCGCACGGACGGTGGAATAAGAAGAGCGACTGCGATCGCGGACACGGGAACTTGGGGATTGATCCGGGCGGGAGTCGAGAGAGCGCTTCAGTGCGGCGAGTTTGCTCGCACGGAAAATGCCCAGCGAACGAATCTTCACCGCCTTTCTCGCATAGAGGCTAGATCCGCGTGACGCTGCAAACTGCATGCGCGACGTCCTTTCGTGATGGAATATATTCAGCGAGCGAATTGGAAGCCACGCTCATAAGCAGGATTAGTTTGTCAGCCGGCCGATTAGTTCGATAATTATCGCCCGTAAGTGGGCAATTTCTCCGATCGCCGGTTCTAAAACTATCGGTAAAGTCAATGACGGGATTAAATTGACGTTCGTGCTTTATTTATTTATACACCACGATCCATCTTACTCCGACAAAAATAAATCCACTGCTTCGCAGCCATCCTTTTTTCGTCGGCTGCCGTCTGCATACACTCCTCACTCCTCAGCAATAAGCAAAGGAGAACCGAAAATAGAAGTGCAATTTTATGTATACTTGGCTACCCATTTCGCTTCCAATCTCATTCAAAGTGACACGGGTTTGGAAAAAAGTAAGGTCTTTTCTTTTAGCACAAGCTAAATTCAATCATCGATCGAGCGGCCATAAATCTGTTTTCACGTATGTTCGCAAACTACGCACGTGCGATATAGACAAGCGTATCCCCAACCAATTTGTCAGGGTGGAAATTCTCGTGGAAAAGGGAAGGGGGAGGGCGGCATCGGATGAGAAACGGGCCAGAGAAAATTAATGTAGCTTCCTCTAGGTTTTCGGTCGATGCTTTGAATGTGCCACCTTTGGGGTAGGTGGTGGGGTAGGGCGGTAAAGGGGTACCTGCGGGGGTGGGAGGGAGAAGGAGGGGGGGGGCGAGAGACGGTGGGCGACAGGAACGGTAGGTTAAGCCTTGACGGATGCTTTTAAAGTAAAGTAAAAAAAGTGCTTCCGTGAAGTATCTCCCTTTCACGGTGGATAAATCCCGCACGCGCTGTAGGAACCCTGAAAAGAGATAAGCGTTCGCGCACGAGAAAAGGGATCTTTTATTTTTTTTTTCCCCCCTTTTTTTTTTGCGAGCGACGTCGCCGAGCGGACGGACAGCGCAACTTCTCACCTCATCTCTCTCTCTCTCTCTCTCTCTCTCTTTCGTTCGCTCTCTCCCCCGCCTCCATCTGCCTCTTTCTCCCTTTCACCATGCCGACAGAACCTGGGTCCATCTTCTTCCGGCTTCTTATTCCAACGTCCTCTCACCTTACCCCTCCGTCTCTCCACACCTGCGTCTGACTCTCTCCGTTCGCCGTCCACGTCCCTGTCTCGCACGCAGTCTCGCTCGCCTCTCTTCATAAATAATAAATGGCTAAATGGGGGTCTGCCAGACAGGCGGTACATTTAGTTCCATCTCAGCCGCCGGCCGGATGTAAAGTGTTCCCACACACCGCGGAAACCGCCCGCTGGCTGTGTACGCGCGGCGGCGCACGGATTAAAGACGGCGCGCGGGCCCGCGCGTCTCGCCGATCAATCGTCTGAATCGTCTCCTAATGGTCCGCCGCATCTGTCGCCTTGTCATTCATTCGGCGCGCCCTGCTGATCGCGGGGGGCGTCGCGAAACGACGCGGTGGCAAGATCGGACCGAGCACGTTTGCGCGCTCACCCGCCGACTATTTCGGCAAGGCGCTTTTTGTTGCGCCTCGTTCGACGGCCGGCGAGAGTCGAGCGGACAATTTTGCAACGACCACCACCCCGGCCGGCCCCCGACTCGCCGAAACTCGAAAGGGCAATTTTATAATGATCCTCCTATCCGTATGACGGCGGAATTCGAAACGACCAATTTCGCGATCCTTTTCACCTTTGCTAATGGCCGACCAAATCTCGCCTCCTCGTTCGGCGCGCGCGCACCACCGGCAGTTACGCGAGTAATTTCGCCGAATACGCAATTACCGGGGCACGCTCGATCGGGTGGACGGATTTTTTTTTTAACGTCCCGTTTACTAGTCCTCGGCCGGCTCATTTCTAGCAGTAGATTTCGTGAAAAACTTACAGACTACTGGCGACGCGGGACTGAAAAAGCATCGCGCGTCTCCAGCCCGTCGGCGAGCATTCGCCATGTTCTCTCTACCGTATTAATCATGTTCCTGATGATTTTTTCATTTCATGCTCGGGGAGAGATAGGAATATTCAACGGAGCGTGGCCGGATGGATCATTTAAAAAGTCAGCCCTCTCGGTAACTCAGTACCTGTCGAAATTCGATTTCACGGAACCGTAAGCCAGTAAACTCGGTATCCTCTTCGATCTCGGTTTTACAGGCCCGTAATCCAGAATGGGCAGCGTCGGAATTGTAGAAGCTACCGGCACCATCGGTTTTCGTGTTCGAACCTTTTTCATCCTTTTCGACTCGTACCGTGATCGAAGATAGTAACAAGCGACGACCATTAGGTAGTAAATTAGCTCCACGGCGCTTAGCAACGATCCGCCAAGGAAGAGGCCAATGATGCTGCCAAATGACACTGGAAAGATACATGGGTTATGGGAATTTAAATTCTTCCGACTGTGACGCCGCGGCATTGGCACACTTTCAATGTTGTCTACATATGCTTGGATATGCCAGCGAAGTAAGCACGTTTATATGGCAATCATCGAATGAAACATGTTTGAATACTATTTTATACTAAAAGCTAACAACACAGGTAGTCGGCGAAGAGATTGCAGTGAAAATTGTGTTCCAGGTACTTGTGTGGTATCTTACTTAAGGCAGATTTCTTGACTAATGTCAACTCCTCTACAGTCAAATGAGCTGTGCGTTAAGATACTGTCACGTTCACTATCTTTCTCCCATACTTTGCTCGCAAAACGTAACGACACTGCTAATATAAACTCCATCTAACAAAAGCGGAGTTTGATTTACGATCGTTCCTGATAATGTAAAGTGTCGTGAATTATGATGCGTACTTCGGTTCATCTACGTCAAGATATTACAAAACTTTTATATATTTCTATGACACACAACATTTCGACATCACGGCCTCGATACTTTTACAAATAATAATCTCTGGCCATTAAGATTTTCATCATTTGATCAGCTCGACTTGTTTCCGAAGTTAATAAACTCCTGCCCTAAATATGATAAACACGTTGAGCGTACTCATGACTGTAATTTCGTAGAAAACCTCGCCCAACACACTGTATTCGTGACTAGAAAATGCCTGAGATCACGACTATAATTTCAGGTATGCAAATCTGCGTTTCGACGTGTATGTGTATGCAAATGACTACGCGTACGACTGGAATACCCAAAGAACGGAGAGTTTCAATACGGCCAAGTTACTTTAATTAATATGAAAATTAGTTACAGTACGTGTACATGCTTTCTCCATCCACTATTACGCTCCATTACTAACGCTGTATGATCTTCAAGTTGATACCAGAAACGTTCCCTTCCCTAATTTCATTGAACCCCACGTTATGCTCACGTAACCCTGACACGCACGCACAACCAATATTTGATGTATCATTCGCAATATAATTACCAAATATCCAAAATACATAACTTCCACAAACACCACGCACACATTTTCCATTGCAAGCTTAAAATGAAACGATGCACTCCGATGCATAGACAATGAAATTCATAGTGGTAATAAACTAAATGTTTCTTGAAAATCACAATGCTCCGAACCCAACCCTCGGTTCAGTTATTACGTCCATCTGGCACAAGTCATTAACCGCAAGAGCGATACGTTACCGAGTAGGTCGAGTCTGGTGAAGACGATGTCGGTCTTATACCGGAAGCTCGTCTGTCCCCCGAAGTGGACATCGAGTTCAATGTTGTCCCGCCTCTGTATGGGAACAGTCGCGATCTGTGAGTTGTAGATGTAATACTCGCACTCCGGCGGACAGTCGCACAGCATCGCCGGCTTCTTCCCCACGATACTCTCGTCCGTAAGTACGTAATAATCGTTGAAAATGTCTTGAGCACGAGGTGGTCGGACCGGGAACAAAAAAAGCAGAAAAAAGGCAGAGATATGAAGAATGGCAGAAAGATGAGAGAGCAGGGCGGACGACGAGAGGCGGATAGATTTTACGAGAGTCACGCGCGAATCTGATGACGTGGTTTTTCAGCGAGCAGGGAGGTAAGGAGCGACGCCATTCTACACGACTTAACCTAGGCCATTTCCTTGCCGTCCCGAAGTGGCCTACGAATATGGCTGCATTCGCATATATTATTTACAATTCAATTCAAGACGCCGGAGGCGTTTCGTAGGGCGCACACCTGTGCCGACTTTAGCTCCTGCGGCCGTATTGACCGTGACCCTCGATCGTGGTAACTAGGATTACGTTAAACCTTCATTGATCGCGTGGTAGGCCCAACCCCATACTGACGGACCTTCATACGGGACATCCGACATTAATACGTTGCGTTACTCGGCGGTACCTTCGCTGACTGAACGATATTGCACTCATTACGGATTAATGAAAATTGATGTTGCCCCGTGTCAAAGGTATAAGTGGTCGTTGAATTTTTCATGTTTTAATTACAAGCGTTAGTAGGCGCTAACAAGCGTCCTGACAAAGGGTCGACGATCATCAATTTTAGCATTTCTCCCATGAAACTGACTCTTTCAAATGGGAAACCATGGCGCGCGGCGCGTGTGCTGGTATAGCGCGAGTGAACAATTAGTTTATGATAATTTCGTGAGATATTAGATACGCGCAGACATGAATTTATTATAGGACACGGAACAACGAAATGGGACGGTATGACTGCGCAAGTTGATACTATTCCCGCGACGGATACTTGAGGGACCTTGTTACATCGTTGTCCTTGACAGGACCGTTAGTCGTAAAATGGTAACGATCCGTCGGTAGATCAAGGCATCCCACGAGTTAGGATACCTCTCATAACAATATACCTGCAGACTTTATGGCACATATTGTTCATAGTTTATAATCAAGACGATCACTTGGCTACGCCCTTCTTGAGAAGCCGCCGAAATTTACGGACTCCATGCAGAGTTTTATATTTACTTACTAAGGGACGAATAGCTCGGTAGCATTGTAAATGTATCTACAGATATGACACCATGTGCGTAAGGTGATGTTACGGCTTCGACGTCAATCGTGTCGCGTAATGTTATCATTACGATCCAGCACTCTGGATATTCTCTCGAAATGCATTACTTACTGCTTCATGATATTCTTCAAAATGATTCACTCACTCTGTGCATGTGTGCACGCTACTAGACGCATGGCGAGGGCAAAAGAAAGAAAGCACAATTCTAAGTGACCTCATCACGAAGTAAGACACCGGTTCATACCACTTAATTTGTAGAAATAAACGCTAACATTATATCACCGAAATTCCTGGATTTAAATAAAATTTAAATAAAATCCCTATAAATAAGGATTCTTCACTAGCGCTACACCTACCATTATTATCCGCGAGACAGACGAAATCCTCCACGCCGCACTCTCGCTGCGCAGGGGGTAGCTCGTAGACTTGATAGATATTTAGATTCTCGATAATGGTGTCCAGATCGGCAGCGTGCGCGGTCGATGGGAAAAGAAACGACGGGTTGCATCCGCAGTACTTAATGACGTACGACCGTTTGCACAAGGATATGCATGTCTCCTGATTATAGATGCCGGTTTCCTCGTACTTGCACGGTATCCTCATTTCGTCCAGTTCTAGGACCCGCTGTGTCGCGTACCCGGAAATGCAGTCTAACGACACGCTGAGGGACGAGCCCGCTGGCATAACCGTTCCACTGTTTGGCCACACCCGCGGTCCGCTTATCATCAGGGTGATGCCGCCCTTCTCAACTGCAGCATACAAAATCTAAGGGTCGATCCAGTTGAATGCCAATAATATGCTACCGTGTCTGTATCAGTTTCAGGTACTTTCGATATGTACGAGTAGGGACTGCATGATTCGTTTGACACGCGCATTCATTATTATTGTAGCATATATGTATGTATATGCGTATCTGTGTGCACTATTATGTTAACGATTACCAATGCGTATGACTGTTCGTGTTAATTAATCGAAAAAATGCGTTAGGTCTGTTGTGTTGCTATTTACTGAAGCCTGACAAAGAGAGCCTGTCAAAGTGATTCCTATGCTCATTTTCGTGAGTATTCGTTATGAATGTGGAGATGCGTGCGTTACTGACCGAAATAGGATAATCGATAGTCCGGCCAAGTTCGTCTCTTCGCATTGTTTTCATTAATTGTATTCGTATTAATTGTATGTAGTCTTAACCAATATATTCCTGTCACATTTGGCCCCATTAATGATAACAGCACTGAGGATGCTGCTATTAATAAATTATTAACAACCGCCCTTACGTCGGACACGACTTAGAAACTAAACTTACTCCATACTCATGCAAATAACGCAAACAAGAACCCTTCCGATTACGATCCCAGCATTATCCCGGCGCGTTGAACCTGTTACGTTCTCCCCGCGAGCATGATAAATAATTCAGCCAATTAAATGTTTGCCACGTCGCAACCGCCTGTTTAGCAAACCCAATTAAATTTTTCTCCTCTCAGTCGCAACTCTGTTAATACTTTATTGCGTAACGTGGCGTACGGTGGACGCTGGTAATAATTTCGTCGGTACGAGTGTCATTGTTACTGGCAATTATTAGCTGCCAGAATGCAGCCTGGAGTAAAAAATACGGGCTGAAGTTGAATAAAAATGGTGGGACTTCGGAAATTCGTGGCCATTGTTAAGAACTAACGTAAAACGCGATCTTGATATCACGTTTTACAATTTCTGTTATACCGCTGTTGTTATTAGCGAAGGAAAGGTACGTTTAAAACTGCGCCGTTATGGAAAAAGAGAAACGACTCGCATTTCTTCGCGAAGGGCCGCATGAAAATCGCGAATGATGGATCGCCGTGATTTATCTAGGTCAGCCTTTATGAGAATGTCGCTCTCAAAAGTTCGATACGGGTGTACTTAACTAAAAAGTTGCTTCGCTGTAAACGAGTGCTGAATTTGAACGTACCGATTACTTAATTGAAGAAAAACGACAGGCTGCTAAGAGACTGCGCAAAAATTAGACAAACGTAACAAGAAGACCATGAAAAAAATGGTTACACACTGGTATTGTTAAGTTGCAAACGAAATATGGTGAATTTGAAGATCTATAAATTAGTAATATGCTAACCATAAGTATGTTTACTGATTCTGCAAGGATAGTTTTTCATAGAGCAGTCAACCTAACACTTGAAGCAACTGTCAAAATCTAAAGTTGAACTGGCATAGTAATTGCAAAAATATTCTTAGATCATCATTGAGAGGCATATGTATGCGTATGGGTCGGAAGATGAGAACGTTATACGAACTTCATCTCATTATCAGAACAAGGTAGATTCTGGAATCTTATCGAGCACGTAGTCGAGGACTTAATTCATCGGGTGCTGAGTTTCGTGCGAGATTGTCGGTTAGCGACGAAAGATGCAAGTTAGTGACTTTCGCACCTCGGGAGCACAGCACTAATTGTCAGACGAAACTTTTTCAGTGCGTCACTCGTTCTAGTCCCTTCATTTGTTTTCTTCCGATTCGCAACTGACGTTAATTCTATTTCGTCCTTCCAGCAACTCTGAGGCACACAGTTATACACTACGAATTTCACATTTTCTCGCTTACTACGTGTTTCGTTAATAATTTGTTAAGTCATTAAAACTCGTTATGTATATGTGGTCTCGGTTATACGAAAGTAATGTTCAATCATACTCATTCACAAAATGCCGATTGTGTTTTACTGAAAAAATGCTTTATTTCTGCTGTGCCATAATTTTCACTGATACGTTATTGATTATATCATTTAACTACAGCACGGGACGAACAGCTCATCTGATGGGATAAATCGTTGATTGGTAAATTCGTGAAATAAACACGATCAATTGATGTGTCTGAGGTAAATTGACGAACCTACTCAAATTATTCGATCAACAAGAGATGATTCGTGAGTTCTGTCACTTTTATCAAAAAGTAATTTATGTTACTTTAATTAATTGGTTGATCAGTGACAGTTACGCATTATACGAATTGTTTCGAATAGATCTTTATCCAAGACAATTGCCAGTGTAAAATCTTCGTATTTCACTGCCTCATCCGGATAATTCTTATTCATTATTCGCAGAAAACAAATGTATCTATCCATTCGCCTAAACTATCCGAATAACAATGTGAACAATGCCGAACTTCAATACTTTTTACAAAAACTACCGCCTTCTGCACTTTGTAACCAGATCCTTTGATTCCTTCTGTTTCGACCGCTGCGCATATAGAAACATGCACGGCCATTCTCAGATCCTACAATACTACCGTAACAATTTCACCAGTATAACAAGAGAACGACAATGCGAATCGTACATCGAATAACGATTCAATTTTTATCCAGATCAATTTTCACCTTCTACCCAATATCCAAATATTACTTTGCCGAACCTGCTATTAATCTCTTCATTCATCAAAACGAAGTGCCGCGTATCGTTTTGCCCGCCCACGTGAACCATGTATTTCTTGCGCCCGTGACTCGTGTCGGCGATAGAAGGAAGAGCGTGGAAAATTAACTGGTCTGCGGTAACATTGCGCGAAATTCATTCGCGAAAATTCAAAGTGGATGGACCGTGTGAGCGTCATGTAGCGGTACGTCGAGCTCGGTCGTTACTGAAGCGCGCAATATCCTGCAATATGGTGTCAGTTCCACTACGAACGACTGTCATCATTAAGCGTTTGCGGTGGCGCGTTGGCTGCCGGTTAATACCTTCTAGACCGGAGAGCTGATCCATCCCGCAAGTAATCAAAAACCGACACGGGTCTATATAACAGCTTTGCGACTTATCACTGACAGATTCGCGTTTAAAGCAGGACGCCTCTTAGTCCCGACGGCGGGTACGTAGATAACGTATATATCACGTTCATCGGCTAATGAATCACGATGCTATCCGACGATGTCCTTTCCCGATACTCACTGTCATTGTCCCTATGACAATTGTTTCGCAGAGCGCGTGACGACGAACGGAACGGAATCAACGTTACAGCTGTTCTGCAATGGGATTCATATTTATTATTTCCTCATTTCGATCAATAATACTGTGAGGCATAGAGACTGAAATTTTGGTGCAGCAGTACTACGTTTGCGTTACGGTGCTCGTATTGGTATATACCATTGGAAAAGGATCGAACGGGAAGAATTTACATTTTATTTCAAATTGAAACTGTAAAGCTGGCGAAAAGAAATCTAGTATTACAGATGATTATTTTTATTAACGGTCTCATCAAAGTCTTTATTCCATCTCTCTCACGCGGCAACTGGCGCGTCCGCGCATGGCAACCGCAACCAAATAATCATTGCCACGCACTATGGGCGGTCGGCCACACGTATGTCATTCCTAGCTGTACCGAACTCTTACAGAACCATGTATACGCTTTCGTCAATTCAGACACTGCTACCGGACAACGTATTCCGACTTACACGCCAGCCAAACGGACGGCCACGCCGTCCACTCGAAGTTTCACGAAATTCGCGCTATTTGAATCACGGCGATCCGTACGAAGTTAGGTACCAATTTGATGACCGTGCGCCTATCGACTCGCCCTGTGATATGCGCCTTCGTTTTCCTGATTTGCGTCCGCCCCCGCGCCAACCTGGAATCGATTCCTTCGGCCCTGATAGCTCCTCGCACGGAGAGTTCTCGAATTCCCGTGGCAGTCGTTTCGTCCCAAAACTATGCGCTCTCGGGTATAAAAGCGCAGCTCCCATGATAAGACCACGAACGTGCTCCGTCGTATGTTCCAGTCAAAGACCGACGACTTCTCGCGTTAACATTCCGAGGAGAGTTCACGTCTTTCGGATAGTAGTACGGTCCTTTCGAAGTTCGACGTCGCTAACGACGGGCCCGATAGCAAATCGATAAAAATTTCCACGTACGTACAGGGCGATTCATAAATGGATCCTCAGTACTTGAGGGATGTAACTTTACGCAGTGAGGGAAGGAAAAAATGTCGTGTGCGCGTTGCATGATATTCTGTGGTTGTCGAGTTTTGGAAGATTGAAGAAAATGTTTGAAGTGTCGGGCACGCGACTCAACGCACGCTACTGTACGCCTTAGTAAGTTTTGACTTTACGTGCTGTTTACAAATAATGTCCATCGATACGAAGCAGACGAAACATCGGACAGTCAGTCTCACAATCTGGCGTGAGTTCGATAGTCGACTAAAAGCGGGAACATGGGTATGGACACATATGCTTCATTATTTATATCATATTTCTATTTTTCTAATTCCAGTTTACTGATTACAGGAACGTATGCAGAAGACCGAAGGAAAGTTAATTTACTGGAAACGCGACCATGTACAACAGACTCTGAGACGCAAGGGATCCATAAATCGAAGGCAATTGCGCAAAAGAAAAAAAAAAAAAAATTCACGTATGCACAAAATAAAATACTATATGATTTTGTATCGTGATTAATATATGTGATTGTATCTGTTCGGGAAATCCGCTCGTCAACAGCGCATCCTGTCGCCGATGACCACCTGGCGGCAGCACCTCCCGAGCTCGATTCGCGACCACCGGTTCGCGTACCGGTGAAAAGCTGGAATGCGTGGAATGCGCGAAACGCGGGCGGCGCCATGCGCCGTTCCGCTAATTTGACCACTTCTACCACGTCTCTTGTAGCGCGAGTTTGATTTCCTTTGCTCGATCACAGTTAATATCAGTTTCCATCACATCCCAGCTTCTCATCTTTAGTAAATAGTCGACCGATCTACACGAGATACGCTGCCGTGCACAGCAAGCGAAGCGCCGACCACCGTAGCGTGATACTTAAAGGTACATCAACACGTTCTTATCAGGCACTGCACGTGGCCGTACTTTTACCACGTGCATCCGCGATCGCGCATTTACACTAGACACTGGGGGGCATTAATTAACACAATTGTGTCCGAATCAACACGAAACAGACTTTTGTATACACTGACGAGCTGCACCGGTTTACTTACAATAAATCGGCACTAGCGAACGCAACACGCGAACACGTGTCTTGTATAACCTCACCACCAGATGATCCACTCATTTCCTCACACTTCCCCTCTCCATTCCAAAATTTTCCTTCCCACTCATTTTCCCACTCATTTCCCCAACAGTATCGAATATGAATCGTCGTCAGGCGGTTCATAGCTGCGCCATCAAGCTGACCCAGATTCCCGATCATCATAAAAGGTGAAGCAAGTGAGTGATTCAACGTACAAACGTTTGGTTATGCAAACTTTTCCTGAAATGACCGGCATGCACTTCTTGCGTGACGGTGCCAGCGGAAATGAACTGAAAGCATGTCGGTTATACCAGGAACGCGGAACCGTCCGTATGGCTGTGTTGAGGTATAAGGCGGTCGCTTCAAATATTGTTCTCAATTTTGATATAACTCGCAAACTAAGGAATATCGAACATTTGTGCACTTCACATGACTTACTTCTTCTACTCTGCAGATTCACTCTCCAAGGCCCAAGGTATTGACATGCATCTATGAATCAGCCTGTATACGTCCGACCAGCCTCTCTCGTTTTCTCTCCCAACTCTGCTGTAGTCGGCTCATTCATTTGTCATTCGCTCGTCGTGCGCTCGTTACATTCCTCGCCGTTTATGTACATTCGCCGAGCTCGCGGCGAGATCCGAGATGATAAATCACCCTGCGCGACGAGGGAGAACGTTTTTTGACGGAACACCGGTGTAACGTGATTTCTTCGCGGATAGAAGATCCGCAAGGATGTCTATTATATAAAAAGACAGGTGTCCATTGTTTGTTATCTGTCCCGTGCGAGACCACGTCGTCGTTGGAAAAAAGCAAGCAGCGCGTTGAAGAAAGATCGCGTTCTGAGCAAGACGAATAACATGGAGCTTCTCAGAAATCGCGCGGATAACGAAATTCGCAGACAGATGAGTGTTTACGATAGAAGGGCAGGAAAGACGTATGTAAACAGGAATCGATGTGTCGGAAAATTGAGCCTTGTTCGAAAGAAGCTTCCGTTCAATGTCTGTATGTTTTGAGACAAGATAGCTAGATGCGCGAAACAATTTCTACCGCGAACGGTATGGAAAATTGTAAGGAGCGTAAAAACCGAAGTCATTTTTCAACTGCAAAACCGTAGTCTGCCGATGCGAAGCGAGCGCAAATTACTGCGCAGAACAAACTAGGCAGATGCATAGAAGGCAAACGCGATGCATTCAACAATATCGCGCCTGATATGCTTCCGGTCGAACGAAAAACGTCGGCGGCCAGAAATGTTTCGGAGCCATTGTCGTCGGGCGGCAAAAACAGAACGAGAATTTACCGTAAGTAGCGACCGTTACAAAAATTCGCCGGAAAATAGGCGACTCTCGCCGCGAAAACGGGAGCACAATGAAAACATGAGCGAGAAGGGGGTCGACCAACGAGCCCGGCATAAAATGAAATTGTCCTGTCCGGTGGCTCGAAATATATCCGAGTCAGCCCTTAATCCGTTTCGCAAAGGATCGTCGGAACTCGACGTTTACATCGTAACCGACGCAAAACTCAGGATTTGTCGAAGGCAGCCGCAGCACTGATTGCGAAATTCCGCCCGGAACGAACGCTGCCGGATCGAATGACACGAAGCCCAATAACATCGTTGTTTTACGCAAAACGCTCGCGATACCTTTTTCGCGCGCGCTTACCTGACTTCGGCGGCTTGGTTACGTTTCCCAAATGCACAGTCACCTTGACGCCGCTCCAGTCGCCGTAACCGGATACCCTGCGTGGCCTTGGCTCGTCATCGTTGCTGCCGGGCGTGGGTTCGGCGAGGTCGGAGTTGAAGGAGTAGCAGAAGCCGTACTCGGTCTTCTGCAGCTCAAATATGTCGCAGCAATTGCGATTCGCGTTCCGCCACCAGCAGCGGGAGAACATGTCCTGGCAGCTTGGCGTCACCTCGCGGAGAACCTGCGTGACGTTGACACCTATCGTTGCGAAAGGACGTCTGAAAACACGTTGCCACGGCGCGGTGCGGGTCGATGCCCGGCTACGTGACGCCGGGCTTCGCGATCAGGAACGTGGCTGCCCTTCTGCGCGAGCGTGTATGGTGTATACGATACGTGTGCGGCTCGGACGGTGCTCAATTTCGAACTTATTACGGCGATAATTAGTTTTGATGAGTTTTTAACTTTGATTTATGACGCGCCACGGCGCCCTCATTATAGGATCAAGTTAATCATCCGTGGACGCGATTAATGTGGTTTTCAGAATCGTAGGTGGATTAATGGTATTTGTTGACGCTATTCGAGCCGATGGCCGTGTCACGCGGTCGGGCACTGAGGTATTGCGAGGAAAGTGATCTTTACGAATAAGACGTATCGTGTGGGACGTACATAGTCCACTGTTATACCGCGATACGATCTAATTGTACACCGCGCGACTTCACGCGAGTGTCCCGCGGATGAAGTCCTAACGACCAGAACTTCGTCGAGAACAATCGAGACTACGGACGGCGGAACGGCGAAGATTAAATCCTTCCGCGAAAACATTTTCAACAGCCTCTCCTCCCGATCGCTACACTTCGAGAGGTCCCTCTCGAAGCTCACGGCGCGGCCGATCCCTTTCGTGGAAAACATGAAGACTCCTTCGCGTCGTCCAAGCGAACCGTTTCGTACTCCCAGTTTGTCTTCCAATCACGAGCGCCGCGATAAAATCATCGAGGTTGACCGAAAGTAGCCCGGTAAACGTTTTCCTTAGTGCCGAGATTCGCTAGTTTGTCGGCAAACTCTCGGGTCACCGGCACGTCGCCCGAGGGCCGAATCGCTCGAACGTTTCACGTTGAACGGGACGAAGGGCGGGGTGGCGAGGGAGGCACAGCAAGCAACCACCAGTACGATAGAAGAGGAAAATTTAATTTTCGACGCACCCACGAGGCTGCGGAGGTCGCGATCCTTGAGGAAAGTTAGCTCGTCGAAGTCGCCGAACGTGATGATGGACAGTTTGAGCAGCATGTGACGGAACGTCTCGACCGTCTCCGGGTCGCTCCCGTTCGGGAAGATCCTGTTCTCGACGTCGAGGGCCTTCGTCCAGTCGACGCGATCGTTCGGGCAGACGGTGACGCTCGGGAAGGGCACGCCGGAGATCTTGTAGTTGGTCGAATCGATGCTGACGGACGTCGGCGCTGCCTGAAAATATCGTTCGAACGCAATCTCAGCGCCTCTCGGCCCCGCTAAAAGGTGATTACGTTCCGCTAATGGAGATGGAAGTTCTGTCTCTATAGACGGCGTCGAGTTTATAATTACGGTCCACAAATTGCGACGGGGCATTCAGCGTGCGACAATGGACCGATGCGGGAAAGAAGTGGAATGTTTGTTTCTGTGCACGGGCTGCCAGATGGGATTGCGGGACTTTAAGATGACTTTCATGGGTCTTCGGCACGGCCGTGTCGTGCATCGTAGTTTTTGATAATGGTTCCCCAAAGTCGCTTTCAATCGGCCCGTTCCTCATTGTGACGTTTCGGCCGCCGCATTTTGTGCGTGCCGCGCTGTTCTAGAATAACGTACTTTCTCTGCAAGTCGACAGTGGACGGAATAAAATATACCTAGTAGCGCGACTCGTTGATTGTTCTCGAAAAATTGAAATTCAAAGGTCGACTTTAATGAGAGCGCGTCCTCGTTAATTAATCTTTGTATCCGACGTTAATCTTTTATGAGTGCAATTTTATCGCTATATTGCTAATCCTAGTTGCCTCACGTTCCTGCCTGGTCAATGCACAAGTTGAGTTCCTAAAATCTTACTGATCAGAAATATTAATAATTTATCAGCATTGTCCGGCACGCTCGAGCATGCGCATTTGCGCTGTCAAAATATTATCGATAAGTGACGCCATTTATTGATAATCCCACATCCCACTCCTAATCTTTCGGCTACGCTGTCCTCCGATATCGATTCCGTCATCCATTTTGTTTCGCAGAATACGTGTCCTACCTACAATGTACCTATATCGCATGGAATATTCCGTACGCCAGCTCACCTATATATACATATATATATATATATATATATATCATAGGACATACATAATACGCAATCTCCGTAATATAGAGTGTCCGCAGTCGAATCTAGATAGCGGCCAGCTCTACATTATCACGTCAGCCACGCACGGGCCTGCTCTACATGCGCCGCAAGACGGTCACTCTTGACCCGGCGGCACGTGATCGTGTCCGTATCTACGTTGTCTTTGAGCGGCTAACGTCGCGCGCCGCAAGTTTCGTTCGCGAAATTACCTGAAACTGCTTGCCCAAGATATAGATGACGTTGCTGGCGACGATCAGAAAGACGAGGAACAGAGTGAGCCAGAACAATCGCTCGAGCCTGTGCAGGTCCGGGTCGACGACGTACTTCAGTCCGTGGAGGGTGGTGTGGGTGCAGAAGTGTTCGAACGTTGGGAGCAGGCTCCCGAAGCGTTTGGCTTGCCGCTTCTTACGCGGATTTGACTTGATCTTCGCGAACATCTCCCTGCCTGGGTCCGAGGCGTCCGGCAAACGCGAGATCCGGCCAGTCCGACGGAGAGGTATGCGCCGAGGTGAAAGAGACGGGCTGAATGAGAGCCTGTGAGAAAGAAAGAGAGCGGGCAAGAAGGAGAGAGGGGAAGCGAATTTTGCTGCGATAGAAGGACGACCGAGTTCACAAAGGTGGTTTAGAGCGAACGGAGCACGGCGGTCGACGGGCGGGTCGGGCGACAAAGAGCAATAGACAGCGGCCCGATAAAGTCACGCTCCTTGATCACAAGTTTCCCCCCGGCAGAAAAGCAACTTTCCGAGCTCCGTACTTTCCACCCCCGTATCGGCGGCACGTTGATTTTAATTAATCCTCCAAGACGGCGAAATGTGCAGCGACCAGGGCTGTGGCGACGAGACGAGGACAGTCGAAAGTCTCCTCCCTCTCTCTCTCTCTCTCTCTCTCTCTTCGTCACTCCACCCGCGTGCGGCGTGGTTCTCGTCAAGCGACCGAGCGCGGATTATCGACGCCGAGCACTTTTCTCGACCAGCTGCACACCAGGGAACGCGGAACGCGCGGCAAAACACAGGAGAGTCCCTTGCGGATCGGCAAAGTCGTGTTGCGGCGGGACGATGAAGACGCGCTGCGGTTAGCGGCGTATTAGTATTCAGAAACGGGTAGGTTCGCCCGTCCCGGGGTTGTTATCGGCGGCGAACGTGCCACGAGGGGTAGGTAGCGCGCATAAACCCCGAGGAAGCGGCGAGACGGCAGGCAAGGATGCGTTTATTCCGCGCCGGAGGCTCAAATTCGCAATTCAACCGCTGCCGCTGGTTGAGCTCATCCGCCAGAGGTATACGCGTATATTGCGACGCGAGCTGCTGCTGGCAGGCGACGGCAGACGGTATCTGCGCCGGTCCTGGCCGCACTGTAAAATCAGAGTATATGTGACTCTCGAGCCGCACGCCGCAATTGAGTAATTCGCCGGATCTCACCGGCTACCGTGCGCCGAATCCGGGCCTCTTTAGTCCTCGCGCGGAAAAGGAGACGGATCATTTCGAGCGACGCCGTCGAAGCTCGGATTCCGCGCGGGGCCGGCGCGGCGGCGCGGATTTATTGCGGGACGTAAATGATTTCATTTAGCCGCGCAGGCTACTCGACGCTACCTTCTTCTTTCGTGCGGTTTCGTTCATCATGGTAACAGAGGGCATGGAGGCGAATTAAATTCTGGGTCTGCTCTCTCGCAATGAGAAGAATTCTCTTGACGGAGGCGAGCGCATATATGGACGACCGGTGCGTCCGTTACGTACGAGTACGCGGGTAACGATGAACTTGCTTTCGTTCGCGGCAGGAGTCGAGCGAAAAGTTTGGGTTGAAAGGTTTTGGCTGGTTTTCTTCCTTTTTTTTTTTGAGCCAAGGTGGCCTTAGCATTCGTACCATCTGTCTAGGAAACATATTAAGGAAATATAGGACATTGGCACGAAGTTCACTCATAAAAAGCAAGTTTGGATGAGTAGTTTTTCATCGTAAAGTTTTGAAAGGGGACCCTTGCCCTCGCCTCCTCGACGTAAGGAACCTAAAACATTACAGCCCTTTCAGAATACCACCTCGTGAGGCTTGACAAACGTTGCCTAAGAACGGTCTTGTTACACGCATTTTTTCGCTTTGCGCGAGTCACATTTTCCGATGGCGATAATACCAATTTGTCGGACTGATGAGAGAAGCTTAGAACAGGCGAGCCGCACTGAAACATAATGATTTCAATACTGATGTATATTAAGAGATGAAAGGAACGGTAATGAATATGGCGATTGTGTTGAACTCTGCGAAATGAATACATGTTGGATATTGGAGTTCCTTCGCGAGCGTAGCATATCATTCGTGGAATTTCGCAACCAGAGCATCTCTTTATCTGCTACCCCAGCATGTACGATTTTAAGAGACAGTAAAACGTGTAATCCAGATGACCAGCTTTATGTTAATCAAACATGTTGCACTGGTAAGAGACCCTGGCATAATCTAACCTAATACACGCAATGACAAACGAAATGGATATAGAGAGCGAAATAATGAGAAAGTACGTGGCGACAACATAAATGGATGTATAAAAAAAGCAAGAAGAACAGCGCGGACAATGGTTTTTAACGTTGGCCATACAATGAATTGCTTTGTGACGCGACATATCGTCATAAGAGATGAGAGCATAATGTGGTATATTATCCTTACATCCGCGCGAAGGGTACGGAGCCCCGAGGTGACAAAGGAATGAAAGAGTGGAAGAGAGATAAACCGCAGTACGGTTACGCTTATTCCACATTGGCCGTCGGAAGCCGCCATTCAGCGATTTAGCCACTTCATTGACGGTACGAATAGTCGCCGCACTCTCTAAAATATGAATACACGACTTTTCGCCAGCTCACAATTGCAGCGCGTAATCCGGCCGGATTTTAGTGCGACTCAGGAGGAGCTCCCTTTACGCGGGACTTTAATGCCATTGAAAAGAGAGTAACGGGTCGGGAGACAACCGACGGGGCTTTAATGTTTCATCAGTTTAACCAAGTGACACGAACGGGAAGCATCGGATGCGAGCGCTACTACGCAAATCGGCGTGTGCTTTGAGTCGAAGCGTTAGCTTCTTATCGGCTCTCCGCGAAATGAGATTCCAACAGTTCGCTCGGTACTCAGACGCTGAAAAAGTGAAGGTCTTCCTCAACGTAGAGGCGATCGTTCGAGTTCATATTGAACGTTGTGTATTGTATGTCGTACTCATAACTGACTGCATACCGCATGTAACGTGTAAGATGAAGAATGTGATAGTAGGGTACGTTGATACGTGAAACAAAGTTTACATTTTCTTCTAATTTATGTATGACAGAACAACGCTTTTGTCGTGCTTCAATTAAAACTATCAAAGAACCTGGCGGCGTTTAAAGTTTCATTCACCATCTACCCTCGAGACATTCCGCTCCCTACTGTGACACGCACGTTAAGGACGCAACATGAACCAGCTTTTTCGTTCAGTTTACGCGTACTCTGCAAGATCTACTTCACCCACAACACGTTTCCCTACATACACATTATTCGAATTTCCATATTATTACGTCGCCCGGCCGACGGCGGCTGGCCGCAGATTTGTATCATTAAATCGCAAAATGTATTTTATTAAGACAACCGAGTTATCTCGGGCCACGATGTCATTTGCATACGAGCCGCGTTGTAAAGCCAATCGTCGCAACGAGCACGCGCCTCTGAACAACATTCATAAAACCCTACCGCGCGCCCACTTTTCGTGCATTCCGTTAAAAAATCCGATAAGATCCGCACAGTGAATCTCGTGTTCGGAGTGTCCCGCGCCAGTCGGGTCGTGCAAATCAAATTGGGAAGCGCGCTAGACGCTCGTAAACGACAAGTGGCAGGGCAAGTCATCAAATCGTAGCGTGGTTCGCGTTAAGGCAATGACATCATCTCAGTCTTCAAGTGCATTAGTATGCTGAAGCGCGGGGACAGGCTGTCTCCGGTCGTTGCGGATGACGAACGCGGCCGGCGGGCCAGCGTGTAAGTGCGAAAGGTCAAATGCGCATGGCACTCCACGCGAACCCATCGAATCCTCCCGGCCGTTTGCCGCCCACCCCTAATTGCGGCTCCTTCTCCTCGTTTTTTCCTGTTTACACGATCGAGCAGCCGGAATACGAGAGCATTCGAACGGCCGATATTGCTCCTTAATTGACACCGTTTAAGGCGCGGGGCCAATGGGATGCAAATGAGGAGAACTGGAAAGCCGCGGAGTCTCGACTAGCCGGAGCAAATTATCAAATCCTCGTGTGTTTGCCTTGCGGCAATGACGAGGCGTATTACGGCGTATTAGTATGCGGGCAAGGGGGAGAGCGGGGCGTTGATGGTCGTTTGCCCAGGATTGTTGAGAGCGACAAACGTGCTGGCTGGAGAACAAGAGCGCGAAACGGCGTAACGGAGCCAGGTGCGTTTATTCCGTAGATGTACTTCCGCGAAATAATGCGAGAGCGAAGAAAGGGAGGGCAGACGGGGGTGGACGGTCACGGATGATCGAGTGGAAGGCAGTGTGAAAGGGTACATTTTTTAATAGTCAATTAGATGATGAATGAAGCCATTCACAGACCGGTCACTAAATCGTGTGGCTCGTGCGTTAGAACGGGGCTCTGTATACCTGCTTGTCGATATATCTATATACTCGTATCAGCGCGTATCGATGTTTGTACGCCTACGGATGTCTATATTGCACATCTCTGTAGTTGTGAATCTGTAGATCTGCGTGTGTTTCAGTAGCGATAACTAGTTATTGACAGATATTACGTGTAGTGCGGATCGTAAGCTTTGAACGGTGAAAGTCGACGGCGAATGTGAAGGTAATTATAATGAATATAATGTGATACAGTAATATTAGTGGCTTGACCGATGGCGAGTAAATCAAGAAAATAGATAATCAATGCTTTCATTGCCGGCTACCGCACTGTGTCTCGGTAATGGAATATGACTAATGTTACACAATAACCTTTAACCCTCTCGTATTTATAGGAGTTCAACTTTGGCTTCGACATATCAAATATCACGAACTATTTCCCTAAACCGGACACATACCGCAAACCTTCACCTTATTATATTTGCCCGACAACATCTACATCGATCCGTATAAATGTTCCAGTGAAAGCGTGACACTCGGCGAGTATCATACATTCACCAACAAACGTACCTGTATGCGCTCACTATTTTACGTGGAAAAATGCATACGCCAAACGTCCACCGAACTCAAAAAGAGAGGTCATACTTCATAGTTTCCATAAAGTTTTCAGAGTATATCTATTCATTCGCCGGTATACATAAATGTCGGCACATTCTATTTTCATAAAAGCTGATATCGATGATGGTTCAATGAAAAATGCTGGCCGTTTTCAATTGAGTTGAAATTTCCGAAAAATATACACCGTCGTCAAATGTTTGCACCATCTCTCTCCCTCTCTCTCTCTCTCTCTCCAGCACTCAGAGTGGTATTAGTATGCAGAAACGCGATGGGTCGCTTGCCCTCGGAGTCGTTACAGATGACGAACGTGCCGCCGGGAAGCATGTAAGCTCTCTCGAGGAAGCGGAGACGGATGCAAGGATGCGTTTATTCCGCGCCACGAACTCAAATTCGCTATTCAACCGCGGCTGGTTGGGCTCCGACGTTGCTCGGGAAGGTCGATCGACTATAAGAGCGACTATCCGCCACTGAATGCGGGGGAGTAATACTCGTAACCGTTACGTCCTGTCTCACCAGTTGTCCGGGTTAGCCACGTGTACGCGTCCTCTCCGTTCTGTTTCAGGCATGTTCCCCATTCGATTTCGACATTCTTCCGAGCGAACATAACAATCTTACTTTCGGACTGGCTCGTTGCGCAACAATGTTTTCCGCGAACGCGTGTACGAAGAAAAACGGAGGAGTAGTGTCAATATTTATTATTGCGGTGTAACGCATAATGTATAGTTGAGTTGATATAATTTTTCGCTTAAAAAAAAAACGCGAGATTGAATTTAACATTAGGAACCGTGACGTGTCGTTTACGGTAATACGGTGAGTCTCTAGCGGATACGATGACACCGTGTTCTGTAGGAGGATGTAGTTATCGAACGTAATCGAATATGTCCGCGAGATGTGTGTTTCGATTCAAGTATGTCTCCGGCCTTCGAGATACGTCTGGCGTCTTCAATCGTCGTCTTTCGAGAGCGGCGTTCGACTATTCTTTCTCATGTTCCTCACGTCAGACCTTTCGAAAAGTACTCTCAGACCACTTATTCGATTCTCGAGATCGGAACTCTCGATTCGGTTCTCGAAAGTCTACGCAGACACGTTCGCCAAAACAATGGACTTTATTGCACCGTGACCATCACTGCAAAGGGCACAGTAGTTAGTTGGAAGATGACTGCGCCATTCAACAGCGACTATTGTACGAAAACGTCCTCCACAACGCCCGGCACGATTGCAGGGTGCGATAAATTATGTTCGGAGTTAGTTAATGTTCTTTAGTGCCTAATGGGCACTGTCGAGATTTCTCTTAATGCATTAATAACTCTTGTAACATCACAGACAATTGCACCCGCTATACGTAACCACGTGTACATAAGCACGTAATGCAAAATATGTCACGTGACTGCAATACGTTGTATATTAAACATCATACATATACATACATTTTGTTAAGCCACAAGACAGTTTGATTGCCAAGCAATTAATAACGGTGTGATTAATACCGAAAGGGCATTATGGTAATGCAGTCGGAATATTAATAGGCAACGTACAGGTAATATTCATTCGTTCGTTGGTATAACTCACTACTCACATCAAGAGCGCATTAATTCGATGGGTATTTCATTTGTCGTTCCTGCGCCCGCTCTTGTCGAAATGATCGTCGATCGAACGTCACTCGAATTAACCTCGTTCGGACCAACCTCTTTCCAAGCTGAGCCCCCGTCTGTAGCCACTATCCGTAGGTGTCTCGTCAAATTTGCCGCTCCGACAGGGAATTACTTTGATCGGTGTACACTTTTACACCACGCTCTCTGGTGGTCTCCAGGCTATCTCCGTTTAAATGAATTCTTGCCTGATACGCATAATGAACTGTTTTATTTAAGCTAATCATAAAATAATGTATATAATAATGATATATATACATATGTTTATTCTTATATATATATATATTATTGCTTATATATATATATATCGCTCAAAACGCAGAATTTACTTAATGTCACGTCCGGATCTGAGATAAAACATTTCATTGTTAATGTTCACTCGCGGTATCGTTATGTAAACGCTCTGGAAACGGCGATTTCCTGCATATTTACATATTTGTCTCTGTATACTGCGGTATAAATTTCTCGGAACCTATACAGAACTTAATAATTAACTGTTTCGGTCGCTTGCGTGATTCACGAATTATTCGACATATTGAAATGTTCATAAAAATACTATTACTAAAAATATAGAATCTTATAGCCCAATAGCAGTCCCAGCTCAAATCCGTACAATCAATCTTGTTCATTTCACGCCCCGTATATCGTGTGTTACTAAAACAGTTCTCCTTATCGTGGAACCATTTTTCCAAATTCTTTCCAATAAAAGTGTCAACTAACCCAGTTCTAGAAATATAACAGTTATGGACTTATCTTGTGTACGGTCGCGTCAATTATTTCTCGCGTTAAGTCGTCTAATAACAAAAACCCTAATAGGGAAGAAAACACTATTTCTGTTCGATAACAACTTATTGTCAAAGTGCCTGCATCCACGCGTCCCTGAGTCTGTGTCGCCCGGTAAGTTTCCAGATCAATTAGAAATGGCTTCGGCCATTTCGGTCAAAACACCGCGACAGAGTGAAAAGGAATTAATAAAACCAAAAAAAAAAAAAAAGAAATTGGACTGTGCAGTGAGTCATTGCGCGATCAGGCACAAACAATTTCCATGAATAAACGTGATGAAGTTAGCGTAAACGAGGAAAAGTTTCCGAGGCGAAAACTGACGCGGGTATCGCGAGGGAAAACGTCGATATTAAACGTAAATAACGCAGATACCGAAGTGTTTCCGAATAAAAATACGCTTGCCGCTATGCCGCGAAGTGGAAATGCAATATGACGCGCAGTTAATGAAATATTGCGGCCAATATATTGTAGAATTGTAAAATTAAATATGGCCGTTATTGGGCGGCAGATGCCGGTAAGAATAGTCGCAGTTCAGCGATTTATGACATCGTTCGTCGAGCGGCGCATTGCCATCATCAAGCAACCATGATCTACGTTGCAAAGCGAGGAGAGAGAGCAATGCCGAAACACGCAAATAAATACTGGAAACGCACTAATGGACTTCGTCGTTCGTTAGTCAAGCGTCCAAGCTGCGTGCAGTAATCACAGTGGAACACGAAAAGAGCGTGTACACACAAACTGACGAACGACTCCCCATCTACGTATATGCCTCAAAACGAGCGTCCAAGAGTGCGCAACGAAATTGGGAAAAGATTGAGCGGGAAAACGGACTAGCGGAGGGACAGAAGCGTAAATACCTGAACGGGCGGCGTCGCAGTCCACCAGGACCTGAGGACTAAATAGAAGCACGCTTGTTGCCGCACTCGACGCGCCGCAAGTTCACATCAAACTGGGAAGTCCTCGAGCCACGAAACATAACATAGTGACAATAACGGCGGGGGTAGGGACCGATCTAGTGGCGAACCATTGTCGTACTTGCTCCACCTTTTTTTTTCTCTCTCTCTCTCTCTCTACCCAGTTACGGTATCGGACGATCTGTGCAAATAAAATCCAATCAATTACGCGGGCCCGAGGTAGGATGGAGCGAAAGTGGAGGGAGAAATAGGGGATGGCCGAGGATGATGATGGAAGTTGGTGGAGGGGGGCGGCATAAGGTAAGGGCTCGGGACATATTTGAGCGTACGGCCAATGTGATCAGGATAATTCGCTTAGCGTGATTGTTGGGCAAACAGCATCGACACGAACGAGATGCCGGTTGGCAGATAATGAAGAAGACCCTGGGGGTCGACGCGCACGATATCATCCTATGCTTCTGATTGCATCGTCGGGATTATTCGAATCGAGAAATCTGTACAGCCAATTCTTTTCTCCTACTTTCTTCTAAAAACTCATCTATGTGACGTCATTTGAATGTAGCTGGTTTTATGCGTTATTTGGAATTATCTGTTGCCTCTCCCTCACTTTGTTTCGCGGATTCGTATGTGAAAAGCGTGTCTATGAGTATACATGGTCCAAGTTTGAAGCTCTACAGTCACTTTAATGTCTATCGAATTTAAAGATTATAATAATAACTATGCAAGGCCAGATCGATCCGACCGTTGTATACATGTTTGAATATTACATGAGCGATGAGTGAGAGTTTCTGAAAAATTTTGCCTCAAATTTTACGGCTCCCGTGGGATAAACTTTTCGCAGAATTTTGACGAGAACGCGCACGGCGATCCGACGACGTCAGAAGTACGAGGAGCGAGAGGAAGAAAAATAGAAGGGGTGGGTCCCACGCTGCCGGTAATGTAAGCGTATTGTGAACTAAAAAATTCCGGATGGCCGCAGTGATACGTGTCCCATTAAGAATAAGCGCCGAACACGAAAATGCCTCACCTACTGCGAACTGCTATTTTTCAATCCACGTTCCTTCCTCACATTATTTCTCCACACTACGTAGATTCATCATTTTCACAGCCTCTGTCGGTCCCACAACATTTATTCGCGGAAATAGATAAACTTTAACCGTCTTCTTCGATCCAGAGAACATCCTAACAGAACTTCTCTCGAAGAACGTAACTACCCAGAAATAACAGTGAGTACATTGCATAGGACAGAATGACTGGAATGTACTTAACGAATCATATAATCGATACGATCTCAAAGGGGTGCACTAGAATATTGATATCTCTCCATTACCACTTCATGAATCGCTAATTACGCGCCGAAAGTCATTACGCTCCGCTGCCCCTAACTACGGTACGACATGAAAGGCTCGAAGTCCCGATCCGGTTCTCAGCAGATCGAAGGTCGACCAGTCTTGCCGCGGACTCTAGGTGGCGAGAAGAGAACGCGAACCGTTCGCATTATCAGACGTTTCGTGTACGGCATTAGAGCTGCAAACGTAGGAAACACGATAGACGCATGACGGTAATACGCCTGGCATCGCTCGCGTCTACAGCAATGCCGGCCCACGGTTGGCGGTCGAGTAACATTCGCGTGAATCGGATGCAATTTCAATGCTGGCGAATAATGAAGGAGGCCCTTGGGGTTGAAGCACGGCACCGACGTGCGGTTTTGATTGCATCATCAGAATAATTCGGACGAGAAATCAGTAGCGTCGATTCGCTGAAATAACGTTCCGCGAGTAAACGATCGACCAGAAAGCACTTGACTTCATTCATAATTCATCGGGCCCATTGTCCGGTCCGCTCCAACATTTCGCCGCGCCCTCCACCGTACATTCGAGCGCAACGGAAAGTCTCGCAATGAACATTCGGAAAGTCTCTAGTGCCCAGCGCCGTTCGATGTTTGCAAATTCATTTTCGCGTACCTACGCGTGCGGTCAATGATGTGGGTCGACGTCGAGTCGAGGGCGCGCGCGCGGTCTCAATCATTCCCTGGCAATTCAAATTGGCGCGGTCAGTTCAAAATTCGCCGTAGAACATCGCCATTCCGATGTGTCAGTTGCGCTTCTAAGACCGGATGAAATTGGAGCACGGTTTAAGATCGGCCGTCATTAAAACGGTGAACCCGGGCGTGGGAGCGGGAAGAATGTCGGAGGAAGAGAGACGACAGCATCGATCAGCGACTAACGAAGGAATTTTTCAAGCGGTCTTAAGACGCCCCCGATCTTAAGGCGATCATAATTTTAACTAAACGTCGCTTACGCGCGGCGTCTCAGTGTCGTGAAACGCCGTGGAGACTGTTCCGACGCTTAAGACTCGGGTTTTACGTCACCTTGGAAAGGTGGCTCCTCCGCGCCACCGAATTATATAACGACCGCGTCGGCTCTTATCCACAACTCCGCAGGTCCAGGCACCATCGGGCTCGGGACTTCGGGAGAGCGACAAAGGAAAGGCTTAGAGCGCGATATCTCTGCGCCTTCCGAACTTTTAAACTGTACGAACCAGAGACGACCGGAATGCGAAATGGCGGCTCCGGAAGTTTGACTTTCTAGGTACTGCGGACGTAACTGCTTGCGCACACTTACGGATTTCTCTCTTTGCTTTATATTCTTACAATTAGACACACCTATCTTTCGTTTTGGCCCTTCCTTCGTTTGTACCTGTGGCAGAAGTGGCGCTTCTAACGTCTCTAAGTGTCGACCTGGTGTTTTAGGATATGACGAGTTTCGTGCATGTTTTAGGATACGAGTGTATCGTTGGAGAGTAATGTGTGCAGAGCGACAAGTAAGCATGGACAGTTTTGGCACTGCTGTCCGATGAACAATTATTATTTGTCGAACACTACTCCTTTTTCTATCGCGTACTTCTACTCCCACCTTTCCACTTACGACCGATCGTCAAATTCAACTTTTCATCTGCACTTTCCTCTTCCATTCTTTCTTGTAGATAAAAGTCTTAGGTTAAGTCTTCCTCGCATGAACCTCTGCAGGCTCTCCTGAAGCTCTCAACGAACGTTCCGATGCCCGCAAAAATGTTTGCGTCGTTACTTCTTGTATATCCAACCTCGCCCTTTCCCGACGACTAATTCCACGCTAATCTTTCTGTAATTCCATCGCAAGTAACGAAGTGAGAAAGTAAAGCGTCCACGAAACCGTGCAGTGACTCATCTCCCCCCGCACAATCTTGCAACGACATCAAAGTTAATTCACGCCAGAAAGCTCGCGTCTAATGCTGATCGGACTCGATTAAATCGTCAGGAAGAATGATCCGCCGCGTTCCATTATCCGCGCCACTCCAATTTTTCCCTCGCAAATGGACGTATTCATTATGCGCGAAATTTCATTACGCCGGCCCGGCCGTCATTTACCGAAATATTCTGACCATGCTCAAAATGTGACCGGCGAAGGTCTAAATAGGGGGAAAAAAAAAATCGTTGGAACGAAATGTATGCTGGTCTGCTGGAAGGACGAATGGCCAGATCGAGACTCGATCGGCTGGCCGTATCGGAATCTCGACTCCCGCTGAAAGTTTACCGTCGCGGACCGTGGCGCGATACGATCTTGACGGATCTGCCCGTTTCTCGTTACACACCGTCGGAATAATTCGAAGGAAAAATCGCTGGGCGTCGATTCGAAGGACGCGCGCGTGCTGCCGTCGGGATAAAGTGGATAAACGATCCGCGCCGTATTCCGGCTCGCAGCTCTCCCCCCCCCCCCCCCCCCCTCGCGTCAGAGTACCGCGTTTATCAAGCGACGAGACTTGCTAAAAATGGTTCCGCCTCGCGTCGCGATCTCCGCGGCTGACGCAAAAAGAGAAAGAGAAAAAAAGAGGAAGAGAAAGAGAGAGAGAGAGAAATTGCGAGTCGTAATGAATGAAACGGTGTGAGGGCAAAAAATTCGTAGTCGTCGATTTAATCGAATCGCATCGCGGCCATCGATTGCTTCCCTCGTCCTCACGCGCCCCGCGCACGCGATGCGACGAATATTGTCTTTTTAAGATCATTAAGTGGATATTTCGTTCTTGCGGCCTCAGCGTGGAATCCGTCGAGAAGGCCGAAAGGTGGAAAAGTATGGAAATCGAAGCCAATCGCATCGGGAGCAAGCGAAACGCTAATTGAGCCAATGAATCATTTC
Source organism: Priocnemis perturbator (assembly GCA_963942575.1). Lineage (NCBI taxonomy): Eukaryota > Metazoa > Arthropoda > Insecta > Hymenoptera > Pompilidae > Priocnemis > Priocnemis perturbator. Next base: position 15,804,996 of record OZ012647.1, on the reverse strand, counting down.
CGCTGTCCCGGCCAACCTGTCCTACGATACCGAGCGACGTACGTTGTTCCGCTTCTTCCACCCCTTTATTTATCACCCCCACATTTCAGACACCGCGGTCCGCCGACAACGTTTCGGTCCCACTATTAGCTTTTGCAAGATGAAAAAATCTTGAGCAGAATGAGACGGAGAAACGTGGCAATTAGCGCGGAAAATGTTAACGAGCCCCGCTGCCACGTACTGTTTCCCTACTGAACCACCCACCCCTTTGCTCGTCACGCGAAATTACTCCCCGCGCAGTCGATTCAGACGTATCCGCACCGTGCCGTCCCCCGCAGCAGTGCATCCTCGCGGAGGAGGGGTTAGGCAAGATAAACATGCGGCGAAAGAAGGGCGAAATCAGGATTCCGCTCCCTTCGCATCGAGAACCGGCGGCCGCTGATTTGACGAAACCACGGCGCCATGACAAATGATCCACCCCTCCTCGCGAAGCCCCGACGAGCGTTGTCTTCTTCTCGCAAGCTCGCCCGATGCGCGCGTGATCTCTCCGAATATCCCTGCGTCCCTCGATTTTCCTCTTTTTTCGTCTGAGAGTCAGACATGCTTGAATACAAAAGGGACGTAGACGGATAGACAGAGGCTGGAGCGTGGGGCGTGCGGTGGGGGAGGAAGAGAATGGAAGAGGAAAAAGTGTGGGCGGTGGAATGTCGATGGGAGACTATAAGCTGGAAGGAACGTAATGCGAATTTGAAGAAGACGTTGCCTGTGCTGGCACGTCGAACTCGTCGAAAGTTCGACTTGGCTGGTCTGACGCGCGATGCGATCGTTGGCGATCGGTTCGCGTGCATCAACGTACCGGGGCATTTGGGCCGTGTAAATAAGCGCATAATCAATCACCTTGGGGGTCGCATCTACGTGCGTGTGTGTATATGCGTTGATACAGGCGCTCGGCCACGCGATAAGGATAATTTATTAACCAACATCGTCGCAAGCTCTCTCTCTCTGTCCCTCTCTCTCTCTCTCTCGATCTCTCTCGATCGAGCCACTGACCGATTTCGTCTCCGCGAGGCTAGCCCGAACATTGAGCGCAATTAACGACGCTCGACGCTGATTAAACCAACGATTTTAAGCACCGATTGTACGTACGTCGTTATCGGTCACGATCAATTGACACCTCGAAAAGCAATTCGCGTGCGACTGGACGTAATTGGACGTGATTGAATCCGAGATAATTGCAATTAGAATTGCGTCTTTACGAGCCTCTCTCCGTCTCCTTCTTTCCCCTCTTCGCGCTTGACTTCGCCTGTACTTTCTGTTTCCGTCGTCGCTCCTCATATCTGTTCATTCTCTACTTTATTTCTTATTGATCCATATCTTCTATATTTCTCTTATTTGCCTTGAGAGGCGTATGAGTTTCTGGGAGGCGAAGAAATCGAAATTTGTCGATTATCCTAAAAGGACACATTACTATTCGCAAATGCTGAACTATGACCTCGTGGCACGCACGACACCGTTTCTCTCGAAACAGCATTTGTCGGACATGCTTTCACTTAAAACAATTCGCATTACTTTATCTCTCAAAGTTAAAGACGCGCGCTCGATGCGTTTGCAGTTATGATTGTATCGTCAACTCCATTGCGAGCAGCAGTTAAAGCGCACTTTGGGTGCGGGGGTGGCAATTGCTGTTGCATTACGCACGCTGAATGGTGAAAGTTTAATGGGTCCCGGCGAAGACTAAGACCACGTCGCGGAGTAAGGAAAGGAGAAAAAGTGGTGAATGAGAAAAAGAGCTCGCCGTAATTTGTGCGGACCTGAAACGTCATCGCGACGATTAACCGAGGAATGCGTAACTCGCGCGCGCACGCTGCCGCCATAATTAAAGCGCGCGACTCTAGCGCGGGTATGTTAATGAGGCGTCGGCTCGCGGAGCACGTTTCGGTAGGAAGGAGCCCCTCCAAAGGGTCGGAGGAAGGTTGCCGGAGAAACGGCGGATAAGGAAAGTTGACTGGCAAAAGGGAGAACGCGAAAGAGTTTGAAAGCTCGTTACGCTCGCACTTGGTTTAGACTTTAGACGCTCGTCGATATGCACGCGAACGAACTCGCGCTTGCAATTTCGCGCGGATGCGCGTATTTCTCTGGTCCCGATCGCTCGACAGCGATCGACGAATAAAAGAGAGATGGGAGGGAGAGAGATGGTGTTTGGCGTGCGACTAACGGCAGCAGCAGTCTCATCCGCTGGCAGACACTTTCCGACGCGTTTCGCTTCACCTTTTCGCGAGAGACGCGATCGAGGGTGGGCGAGTAAAGTTCAAGCACGAATGAGGACGAGATTTCGATGATGAAGTCGGCGGATATCGGGACGCTCGTCGGAAATTACCGAACGATCTATCGCGAGAATCTGCCGAGTCTTTCTTATTCGAGGCTCATGTTGCTCGAGCTCGATAGATGGGGCGAGGAGAAAGACACGAAACGAGAAAAAGCAGCGGAATTGAGGGGGCGGCGGGAGGTGGGGAGGAGGAGGGTGGGGAGGGAGCGGTGGGCTCCGAAGAAAAGACGTAATAAGACTGTAATTCGACTTTTGCGAAGCTACTCAGAGGAATGCCAATTAGCTAATCGCCGTAACGACTTGAATGAAAAGGAAGCTCGAAGCGGCGGAAAAATAATAAGTAATGGAGCCGGAAGAGAGGACGTAGACATTTGACTTTAGACAAAGTGCACTCCGGTTCGCAGTTAAATATATATGGTTGGTGGAAGGTAATAATCCTTGAATTGGCAGATAATAAGTAATTGTTAAGGACAAATTGTACGATATAACTAATTGAATAATACCACCATTACCATGTTCAACGATTACTAGTCACTATTACTAGCTACTATTTATCGTATACGGTCATACGCGTTCGAATATAATTGTTTCTATTTTGAAACGTTATATTGAGTAAACGATCACTTCATTTATGAATATCCGAAATATAAGGAATTTTCAAACGCACAACAACGAGCGTATCGAAAACTGTGAATAAAATCATAAATTGTATTAATTGGACGCGCCGATGTTTGGGCGTCGGTGACAAGCGTCGCATAAATGACCTCATTATGAACGACCAATGAGCAACGGGCGGTTTTCTGTAGTGGACACTTTTCAACGCATCCCGCCCACTTTACTTTTCTGCGCAGAAGTGTCCCGAGGAAACGAAGTTCTGGCGAAGGAGAGAAAGAGAGTTTTCGAAGGGGAGAGTGAAGTGGGACGGGCGAAAGCAATGACGAAATCGACGGCGATCGAGACTCTTACCGGAAATTACCGTCCAACTGCCGCGCGATCTTAAAGTCGTTCCTATTCGAATTTCCTATTTCCTCCGCGAAAGTAGGGTACTTACGAACGCACATTCACGAGTCGCACGGCGATAAGTTGAGAGCCGGTCGTGCGTTACGGAATCCCACTCCTGCGAGTCGCCCTTGTGTACGACGGACGACGAGGATGGCGGGGCCATGATAAATTCGGCTGTCCGACAAATTAAATAAATTTCACGCTCCGATGTAACGAGCGAATGAAATCATGCGAGTAGAAATGAAAATAATTTAACGGGTAAAATAAATTACGCTCGGCGGGAAAAATTTATGGAATTTAATACGTTACGGGGCAAAAATGTTTCGCCTGCATAATGCATGCCCTTTCTTCTCGCGTGCGTATGCGCGCGCACGATTCCGTATGTGTTTATCGTTTCGCCGCGGGTGGGCACTGTAAGGATATTTTAAATTGGACGCGGACGGATATTATTCGGCGAGGGCACGAATAAATATTCAATGTGACGAGCTGATGGTAGATGTGATCGTGATGTTTGAACGGATGGCGTTTTGTGGGGTTCGAATTACATTCGCCGCGAGGAGACTACGAACTTATTCGGTAAGGACGACGAAAGCGGCCAATGTCCACATGTTACTCGCAAAGAGTAATCCGCTTTGCGTCAACCTCCCTACGTTAAAATCGTTGGCGTTGGCTTGTTTAGTCGATACATGGACATTGTCGTTGTAAAGACGAATACAAGCAGGGGTACAGACGTAAATGCACACGTCCACCGAACTATTGATTATCCGGTTCATTAAAAACGACATCAAAAGGTTTTGAAACAGTCGACGTCGTTCAATAGTACATCCTTACATTGCCATTATTTTCGTTGTTATACGTAATAGTATGTCAATAATGTCAATAATGTAATAGCATAACGACAATCAGAAACACATTGTCTATCAATTCGACTTGCATGACATGAACATTATTGTATAGAATACAAGACGTCGTGGAATTTGAAACGCTTTAGTCGCTGCACAAGAATTTCTTGTAATGCCCTTTCAAAATCACATGCCTCAACTTCTGTTACGGACATTTTAAATTGTCATCCTAGGTTCAAGTTTACTACGTACCGTAGTACAACGTCATTTAATAGTCATTTTATTAATGACCTACTTGTTTCAACCATTTCGTTAATACACTTTTATTCAGATAAATTTCTTTCATATTTAACTATCGTTTACAGTACCAAAAATAATTTCATATTTTTCTACCCATTACACCTCATAAAGACACACAAAATACTGCCCAAACGTTGGCTTTAAAAGTATCAGTTACTTTTATCACCTTAAATAAGGCTCCCTCTCCTATCATTCTCTTCTTCCAAACAATTTAGTAGAGTCCTTACGTATCGATCGAGCACTTAATGAAATCATTGTATCACCGTACTCGTCGCTCGACGACCACAATAGAACTCCACCATGTCGAAGTATAACCGCGATGAAACAGAGCGATTCAATATTGCTGCTCGAAAGTCGCGACGCCGAAGCTAAATAAACTGGATGCCTGGTCAAGCATAACCTGGCGAAGCTCGACAGACAGCGTCGTCGCCCGTCCGTTCTCGCCTTTCTTCGTCCGCGCGAGATTACTTCCCGTCCCTTTGAACAAGCTCTCTTCGCCTTACAGCCCCTCTCCTTCATTTTGTCTGTCTGCCACCCCCGCCTATTTCACCCTATCTCTCGCGCGCCCTCCTCCCCGTCGGGCCAGACATTAAACGGAAGTCGAGCCTCGCTGTCAGCGTTTTCGAAAGCTTTTTCGGGGTCGTCGAAAAATCCCGCGACAACGCTCGCGTTCCTTGAATCTGTTTAACGCCGTGCCAACCGGTCGAATCGATATCGTGAGTAAAACGAAAACTCGTGTTGGTGGAGGTAAAGGCTGGTGTCGGTTGAGAGGAGAAAGATTGCGCGAGGGGGAGATCTGTAGAGAGAGAGAGAGAGAGAGAGAGAAGGAGGGAAATGAAAAGAAGAAACGAGAGAAAGTTAGAGGGAGACAGAAAGAGAGAACGAGGCCAGAGGGGGTTGAAACTCGAAGGGAGAGTCCCCCCTCCTCCTCGAAGGATTCGTTTCTTCCACTTAAATCTTTAGCCGAAGGAACAAAACTCACGAATTCCTGAGCTGCTCACCGAGTTTGACCTGGCCCGGATCCGGCGAAAACTTTGTCAGCGCCCGCGGTGCCTATAACAGAGCGGGGCCGGCTGAAAAAGCGAAATCCGACTGTCATAGCGAATTCTTGCCGAAAATCGTCGGATTTATCGAGGGGAAAGAACGTGGCACGCCTCGTCGCGAACGGCATTCGACGTATTCGTGTCGTTCGGATAACTCGTCGGGCGAGGCGCGGGGACGAACACTTACGGGAGGTAGAGGGGCAGAGAGGAGAAGCGATGCGCCGAAACAAAATTTGTCGACAATGCAGCCCGATGACGCCCCGTCGCGCCGGCCGAATTCCGCGGAGCCGAGAGTAACATACGCACGACGCAGGAAGGCGCGGCTTTCGAATGGTTTGCGCGCGAGCTGAGCTGGCTAAGCGACGCGTTGAGAAAGACTCCGCTTCGCCCGTAAAAACCCATAAACGCGCGCTACTTCGAGCGTGCGCCTGGCGACGCATCCCGAAGACGCGTTCGCGGCCATTATTGTATCGTATCCCATCCGGCGTCTCCGAGAGTTATCGATCGCCGACGTGGAAATCAGCCTGATACGCTCTTCGCACGGCACGCTGCCGAAGAGTGTGTTAAAGGGAGTCTCGAGTTTCTTGCGAGCGCAGAAGTGGCGGGCTTTCGGCACGCGAGGCGGGAATAACATAAAACTTGTTTAGGGCGGGTGAATAAAGCCGACGAATAAAAAGTAGGAGCGCGGGGTGGTTTGGCCGGGTTCGGTCCGATGGCGGCGAAGATGCCGGGGCGGAAAGGAGGCGAGGGGAGTGGGAGAGAGAGTCGATAGAGAGAGGATGGTGTCGTCCTTTATAAGTTTCGGCGGCTTACGACCGCCCGCGTCGCGGCTGTTTTCGCGGGGCACCGCGGATTTAAAGTTACACCTCCGAGAGTTCGACCCTGCAAGAATATCTGTATCGCGGTCGCTTGCCTACTCCAAAAACTTCTTCCTCCATTACATTTTTTTCCGCCCCCACCCCCTCCTCCGGCGGAGCCAGGTAACTTGGCGTCCTTCTCTCTTGCCCTCCCATGCCTTTCTGTCTCCTCCACTCGACCCCTGCTACCGCGGTTCCCTTGCCAGTTCCCCTTACTACCCCCTCACGGAGACACCCAGTAATCCGTTGATATACGCGAAAGTTTCGTCGACGATGCCGTCGACAAAGCTACGTGCTACGTGCCGACGTCGAGAAAAGATGCTGTCTCTCTGTCTCAGTTTCCGTTACCCTCAACATTCCTCTCTCTCCCTCTTTCTCTTTCTCCACTCGTCGCCCTCCCACCGTTCTCTTCCTTCTCTCTGGCATTCTCCGCTCCTACTTCCACCTTTACCTTCCATTACCCCTTACACACACACACACACACACGCGCGCGCGCACACCACCCCCTGGCGAATTCTTTCTCTCTTCCACGCACTCTCGCCACTTTTTTCGTCGTTCCTTACTCCGTGCTCGGGCAAAGTGTAACGCGAGGAGCCATTTACGCTTTCCCTGCGACTCGTCGGTCGCAGAGGTTTCTCTTTCACGAGCGTTTTCGCGGAAACCGCCGTCTGAGCTTCTCTTCCCCCGAGCTCCCACCGGCACCAGCGCCGTCGACGCCGTCGACGCCGTCGACGCCGTCTCTTCTTGCCTCTCTCGCAGCGGCGCGCTCGCGCGAGCGGAATTTCAGAGCGAGAGGAGCGCCGCTCGCGACTCTCCTGGCAGGAATAAATTTTCCCGACACACGGACAGCACGTTTCCCGGCTCTCGAGCACCTTTATAAGCCTTTATGAACCTTCTTGAACCCTTATGAACCTTTATGAGCCGCCTCCGGCACGAGGGCGCGCGGAATAATTCGATAGCGAACTACCAGGTTGAGGCGAGGACGATTCGCAGGCGGCGGGCGCTGCGTCGTGCGAGCGCCGCGACGAGTGCCGTCTTTCTCACGCTAGTGAGTCTGTGCGAACAAAAAAATGTCTCATCGTTACCGATCTATCGCGTACCGTTTTAACGGAAAAATGGTGACAATGTTTTTGGGCGCTTTAAAATTGACGGCTGAAGAGAGAGGAGGTTTGAGCTGCTTCGATTGTAGTTTACTTCTTAGTAGCTCGACAATGAGCATAAACATACGACTCTGCCTTTCAAATTATCCGAGTTTATCAACTTCCACCGACAGACGAGTCGACGCGAGGAAAAAGTACATATTGAGTGAGAAATCGAGGAAAGATAGAACGAAAGCGCAGAGAATGCAAAAGAAGAGGATGGTAACACGGGGGAGCAAGAGAGAGACCGAGGACGGGAAGAGGAAGAGGGTGAAACTTGTTCGGCAGTTTTTGGATTTAATTTTGCTGACAGATTTATGGATTAATAGTCGCTCGGATATCAGAGCGGCGTGCGCGCGCTTCGAGCGTGGAATAATTGAAACGCGTTTAAGTCGTATATCTTTCCCTGTTCCGGTGGTAATTCGTGACACTTCGCTTCACGAAGTTACGCCGGCGCTTTATGAATATACAGCAGTCAGTGACGGAATAATAATGTCATATCTCGCCGTCCTATCAGAGCGACGCGAGAGTCAATGACATTACGATAGGAGAATGAGAGAGGCGGTCAGGCATGGCGCGGTAGTTTCATTGCGCACAGTCCGCCGTGCGACATTTACAATTTAAAGTGCGTCCGTTATTACGATATCGCGCGGATCGCTTGACGAAGATTCGCCTCATTGTTTCCCAATCTTACCGACGGCCCATGCTCCCTGCCTTAGGTCGATGCACGCAGCCGATAAAACCATTCGCGCATCCCGCAAGCCTCCCTGCCGCTCGCCATCATACTCGTATTTCGATCTTCGCCGCAAGCCGCAAGCCACGACCGAACGCGCACCGTCTTCCGTTAAGCCGCGGGTAATCAATCACGCTTACGTTCGGCTCGCGGAGGCGACGACGGTAAGCTCGGCGCGCAATAAATTAATAATTACAACAATCCGCGTCGAAACGCTAACATCCCGCCTCGCCTCTTTGTCAGGTTGGCCAAGTCCGATGGCGCTGGAGGCAGGAACGATGACGGATGCGACGTGGCGCGCGCGCGCCTTGTATATACAAGCCCGCGCCTTGCTCCATCCGCAGGAGTGTTGGCTGATTAATCCGTAGCAAATTAATCGAGAAACTATAGAAGCCCATTCTACCGCGAACGAAGTTAGTTTCTCGGTCTGGCGCCAGACGGTGAAGCTGTCTTTCTCCATCACGTCCGCTCGCTCCTTCTCGCCTTCCTTAGCGTCCCCCTTCACCGCCGCTTCCGGTTCCTCGTCGTTGTGCCGCGAAACACAGCGCGCACTCCCGGATTACACGCGCCCCCGTCTAGTCGGATTATACGAAAGTTCGAAGATCCCGGCTGAGCGCGCCCTTCGGGCCGCGAGCTCGACTCGAAAAACAGACTCTGCGAGTCTGCGTCTGCGTCTGCGGTCGCTTGCACGCGATCGAATTATCCGACGCACGTCGCGCCGAGAGTGATTCGCCGGAAGGCCGCGCGATGAGAAGCACTTTTTCGCCGGCGATAGACGCGAGCGACGAAATTTGTCGGTGAGCGCGGCGAGTGGATGATGGCTCACCGCGTCGCGACAAACAACCTTTCAGATCCTTCGGATTCTTTATCGATCGCCCGATACCGTTCGAGAATTTCGTTCTGCGCGCGACGAGGCAGCGGCCTTCTGCTCGGGCGGAACGATCGAAGTCGTTCCTGCAACTTTGCCGCTTCTCGGATGAATTGTAAAAATTGGTTCTGCTCGACGGGAGATTTGAAGGTGACGTATCCGGATGTAAAGATTGCTGCGAGAGCGAAGTTCGTTGGATAAAATAGATGGCGAGTGGATTGAGTTTTGTTATTACAGGTGACTGGTTAAAAAGTGAAACAAGTTTATGCGTTCGTTGAATGAACCTTCCAGTCAGTTTGCACACAAATACTACATCGTCTGGCAACAGATTGGTGCTATCCAGAGAATCTAAGTGATTACTTCTATTTCTATTTTTCATTAATAACGCATCAGCGAAGGTACTTAAATGTAAATGCAGACCACGTACAACGAGAAGGTCACAAATGTCCAAGGTTGAAAGCCATATTCAGGTTACTCTCATATGGCCAGCGTACTGTCGCTACAGTAAATAAGTTAGAATTTCAATTGACGGAGCACGTGCCATATATTTGGGGTCGTGTTCTCTGCGATTTCAGGATTTGCTTCCGCGGAACTGGAAAATGTAGAAACACTCGTGTAACAGGATTATTTCGATTAAAACAGTATGGAAAATCAAAAAGCAAACGCAATAATCAACGTCACTCCGGACAAGTATGAAGTACGCATATATCATTAAGCCGACACCTCGGATGCTTCCCATTTCAAAACCGTAATTCCCAACAGGCTATCCTGCATTAAAGAAAAAACTCATAAAAAAGACTTTCAAAGAAAAGTAACACCGACTTAAAAAATGCACTAAAACTCCAATTGGCGAAAGAAATGCTTATAACTTGTTTCTTTTATCGAATGACTAGAATACAAAGTGCATAGTGTGCTTACGGGCTAATTGAATATCGAGGTATCAAGATCCGTCAGCCCGTTCGCGAGTTATACGCGAACATACATACAAAAGAAAAGAAAGAAAAAAAATACATGTCGAATAGAAGACCTTTTGCTCTCTTTTTTTGGAAGTCTGTTAAAAATTGCACGCTTCGCTAATAATTCACCGCATTCGACCGCCGAGAATCGGCGACGGCAAATATCGAACGCGTATATACGCCGCGCCGCGAGCTCGTACGCCCTGCAACCAGGGTCTGCATGATAGCACTTACACAGTCTGTGTAACACAAAGTCTAAATGGCATATTATCTGTAATGGCCAGAAACGTTTACGAAGCATGCGCGCATTCGAAAACAAGCAAGTGGCCGCACTGTGGCGACTGTTCTCCGTGGAACAGCTAATTCGAGCCGAACGCTTGGTACGTGCCTTAATTGTCGAGCGAGTGGCTCGCACGGGCGACTGTATCTGGCCGGTCTTGCCCGGACAAATGCCTCTCCCCTGCATTCGTCATCGTTCCTAGTTGGACGCCGTAACCGCGTCGTCGGATTTCGTCGGTACATTGGCGTCGCGGCGCGACGCGTAAAATCAATATGCAATTCGCGAAACGTAGTTCGCGGCCTCGAATACAATTGCATCCGCCTCATCCGCTCCCCGTTTCCCGCTTTCCTGCATCCCCCCCCCCTCCCTCTCTCTCTCTCTCTCTCTTTCTCCGTCCCATACTCTGCCTGTCGCACTCTCTATCTCACTCCCTCAGCCACCCACCTCCTCGCTTTCTCGCTCGGCGGATTCGCTCTGTTTCCGTCTTCCTTCGTCACTCGCTCACCCACGCAGCCTTTCTCTTTCTTCCCGTTCACCGCTCCCACCCTCCAATTTTCCACCCCTCCGGCTTTCCGCCAGCCGAGAGAACGACGCCGCCACCCACCTTTTTCCCCTTCCCCCCCCCCCCCCTCTCTCTCTCTCTCTCTCGGAACCCCCCCTTTTTCCAGGAATATTGGATTTGGAGGCGGAATGTCCAATGTGATCCGATTTATCCGACCCCCGGTTAGTTTTCTCGGGCAGGCAGGTAACGTGACGTAAGCCGCCAACCGATTTGACGCGTACCGCGCGAATCCGAAATTATATCTACCCTATCCGCCAGCCACCGTACACGTCTGCGTGCGACCTGTCCGTCTTCTCCTGTCCGCCATCCTTGACTTCCTCCTTCCACCCGCTCGCCCGCGCACTCTGCTCCGGTCGAGGCCTTCGGGCTCTTTCGATTCCTTCCCCTCAAACCATTTTTCCCTCGTTCCTCTATTTTTTTCTTTTTTTTTTTTACAGCCAGCGATTCCGGCGCAACTCAAAGGGAGAAACGGATGGTAACCGTGCGAGGAGAAGCGTCGACGATGATCACGCGGCGGGCGTACGGCGTTAATTAATGGAACTCTGAAAGCGGCGCTCTAATTAGGTGCCGGGGCAAATTTTATTGCGGCAAACGCATTTGGCCGCGCTTCATTGGGACCGGGCCGGTAGGTGCGAGGAGGGTACGCGCGCCGCACGAGCGCGTGCGAATGCTTTTCAAATCATCGTTTTCGTCCGCCAGTCCTCCCGCCGCCGATGAAGTGCGGGCGGGCGAGAAAAAAGGAGGAGAAATTGGCAGGCTCTCATAAATATTCGTCCCGCGTTAGCTACTTTAATGCCTGCGCGTCGAGAAGTGTTATTCGACGCAGTGGCGGGCGGGTCAAATAAACGCTCTCGGATTCGACGACAATTCCCGAATGACTTCCTCGTTCAACGGCGCCGCACCGAATTGATACATATATAGGGGAAGGTGGCGTCGCGGAAAGTTAAACACGATACAGGGAAAATAAATTTTCCGGATCAGCCCCGCCGATGGGAGCGCATAATTCCAGACACATATCTGCCGCGCGGCCCGCCTCCCCGCGTGCGGCTCTAATTCACGGCAGTGTGCATAAGCCATAAACCCGTGATTTCGGACGATCTGCGCCACGTCCCAGCGTCGACGCGTCTCGATGTACGCCCACGCTCCCGTGGTCGCACTTTTGTAGCACGCAATTTAATACGGCCGCGTGTAATTAATATCACCGTGTCAGTCCGCACATTATCGCGTGACCGATCAAGCCACAATTCGCGCGAGCCGCTCAAACGTTCACGCTGAAACGATCGAAAATTCATTAGCGATCGGGCGGCCAGCACGCTCTGTCGAATTGACGAGGCAAGGAGGAGAGGGGAGGGGTGGGGGAGGGGTTGGGCGTCGGGAGGCATCTGGGAAAATTAGGCGCGAGACGGACATGAAATTTACGGATTACCTTACCGGCGGAACCGCATAAGTCCGGCTGTATCACCTGCCCCGCGCCCGCTTTCGGTACTAATTCGTGTTCGTGTGTCTGTGTGTGCGGCGTGCTACGCTTTCGACGCTAATTACTGTTTGTCTGTACGTCCGTCTCCGGTGGGCGTCGTGCGCGCGTATACGTTTGCCGTCGGCCGTGCGTGTGGACGCCCCCGCGCCGCTGCGTCCGTGTGCTAGCCCGTCGGCACCGTCCATAATTTCCAGCGTGACTTCCAACGAGCCGTATTTATTCGCCGTCGACGTGTCCGCGTCAAGCGGCCCGATTAGCACGGTAGCGCGCGCGCGCCCCGCGAACTTTTTATTGCATATTTATTGCACATAATTTCATTACCGGCCGCATCTCTCCGACGCTTTGTTCTGGCCGCGGGGCCGCAGGACGTCTCGTATATTATACACGCGAGTCCACCGAAGCGCGGGCCGCTCGATATAAATGATTTTTCGGATCGAAAATTCCGCGAGCCGCTTTTGCCTGGCGCGCGCGCGCGCGCGCGGCAGGAGAAATGCCCGGCGCGAGAGAGGAGGCGCGCTGGCGGAAAATTATACGGGAATCGAAAATGAATTTTCCGGATCAGCCTGCCAGTGAAAACGCGTAATACCCGGTATATCCGCGAGCGGCTCGCCGGCGGCCGGCGACCGGCATACCCCGCCGTTGCGTAGGTGCGCGCGAATTTGCGTGGGCGTCGGTGTGCGTAAACTGTAAAGCCGTGATTTCGGCCGAGCGATATTTATCCGGTGTCTACATGCCGTCGTGTGCGCCTCTACCTACGCGTATGCGTGTGTATACGAGCCAGCGAACGAATGACGACGGCGGCGCGGCGGGCGCGGGACTCCAATTTGCAACGATCAGATACGTATCCGGCATACCGTACGGCAGACTTGGCGGTTTACGCGACAGCGGGGCCAGTAGAGTCGAGGAGATACGACTGTTTGAACTTAATAAGAATTTCAATTGAATTAAATAAGCGCGGCCCGACGCGACGTGGCGGCCGCGTTCCCGCGATCGCCGCACTGGATCATGCGGCCGATATTTGCACGGGAAGCTACGGTGGCAGCTGCTATTGCCGCCGTTACGCCCCCCGTTCCGCAGCCGTGAATGAGCCCTCTGTTTGCCAGCGTTTGCTCTCGCATTAAACGATCGCTACTGCGTATCATATGAATTTGCGCTCAGGCGCGATAAGTAACGCCCGCCGCGCTGCCGATGCCGGCTCGGTTAGATTCCCTGACTGACCGAAATCCGCGTTAAAGGCGATCGATGAAATTGCCGCCGCCGACGCCGACGCCCGACCTAATGGATCGAATTTCGGCCTAATCAAGTACCCGGGATCGCGCGGCTTATAATGAGTGTAAAATTAAAGGCCCAAAGCGGTGTGCCGTTGGTCGTAAATTACGGGGCAGGGGGAATCGTAAGTTTCGCAGGAGTTCCGTTTCGCTCTATCTCGGGGTATTATTCCTTTCTAATCAGCCAGCAAGTATGTTCGCGAGAAATTCGCCAAGATATCGGAGGAACGTATAGAAAGTTCGGATCTGTAATTATACTGATACCGTCTCGTGTTTCAAACGCGCGTAAATGGTGACGTAGGCGACGTAGCAGGACTGCGCACGGAAGTGCCGGAATGTAAAGTGTTAATGATTGTCAATGCGCGACTGCCGTTATTTCTAATAATTTCGCGTATTGCTAATAATAATTTCTTCCTTTTTCTCCCCCGAATAATTTCACGTTATTTCTACTTTACGGCCTCTGAAGCAACGTTATTAGTAGCATTTATGTTTTCCCCCGTTATACATTCTACTTATCGCGGATTAAAAAATTTCTCATCGTAACGCCGCAGCTGCGTTTAGCAATGCATGAAGTTATACACATATAAAGTTCAATGTAACGGTAAATAAAAGAGGGCATGTCTAAATGTTCTAAACAAACAACACCGTTTGCCAGCAAAATGGCTATTTTCCAAGACAAAACTGGTTAATCACGTAGAAGTGGCAGCTGCATTCTTCCCGCGCACCCAACTGCAATTATCACCGGCCTGCAAATGGCGTCGTGTGGTTTTTTGCGGAATTTTTTCTGAGTCTCCATATGAAGCGTTACAAATTATCTAATAATAAGACCATCATAATGGAGCGTGATGGATCATGTACGTTGAACGTGTCGCACAGTCCACGTACAAAAGCGACCAAACAAGTGAAACAAAAAATGCCAGATCAGGCTATAGTGGCGTAACAAATTGTATTTCAAGTGTGAAACGTTAAATAAGCTTTCGCGATGCTCTTATCATGACTACAGTCACGGCACTTGTCATTAGTCAGCGTCGCAGAATCTACAAGCACTCGATAAAATGTGTCAAAGATCTTAACACACAAAGAATCAACAACAGCGAGTGGGCGAGGACGTTCCGTTGGCTGGCGCAGCGAAGCGTCGATGTGACTAATTGGCAGAATCTGTCTTCCGAGCGAGCGAGGCGTGGGGATGAAAAAAATCATGCGACCCGTAACGAGTGGAAAACGAACGGCTCGTGGCGCTCACACGTTACACGTATGCGCGGATCGCTGACGAAACACCAGAATCACGCGGCGCGCAATGAGTGCAAAATTAACGGCCGCGGTCGTTACATAACGCTCGTAAATTACGGGCGCGGTGCGCGAGGGCGAGCGCGCCGCACGAGTCCTCCTCGCTCGGAGCGGCGTCGCGTTTGTTTCTGTTTATCCACGCTAAACGATCCTTCCCATCCTTATGAATTAATGGGCTCCGCAGCGGCGCTAACGGCGCGGCGCCGCGACGCGTCCAAATATCGGCAGACGAAAGGCGATACACGCGAGTCGCGAGGATTCATTCGGATCAGTACTAGTGCTGAGGTGTAGGGATCTCTATACGCCGTATAGTGTGTGTGTGTGTGACGCGTCCGACGTGTCGTCTTTCGTTAATTAATTTCTTTGTAATTTCCACACCTTCTCCGAAATTTAGCCGCCGTCCCTTTTTAGCCACTCACATACAGGTATCACATCTTGCCCCACAATACGACCCACCTTGACCCTACACCGGTCAAGGGCAATTTCTTCCGTCTGAGAAAAAAAGCAACCTATACGGTTGAAAAGAAAGTTGGAGCTTCGCCGTTGCCATTGCAGTCCTGGACCCTACGCTTTGTCCAGATCACCCTGCTTCCCCCGAAACATCCCTACACTACAAAAGATAGTTTTAACGACGCCTCGACGTATCATCGCTTCTCAAAACCAACCCCCTCTCCTCCACAAGCCATGTACACAAAAGAAACGCTCCGCAGTACAGAGTCAGCGACGACTTACATCGCGAAGCCAAGACTCTGCGAGCAACCGTAATCATTCTCCACTGAAAGTTAGCCTATCCCAGTCGACTCTGCGTCGTCACTTAATTCGCGCGCTATCGCGATGGCCGCTCGGAAATTCTACGCTGCCCGACGACGGGACGACGCGCGATAAAAAGACGAAGCGCGCTCAATGAGCCCGATAATTACGTCGCAACGGATGCCTCTGTGCTCTCTGCGAGACCGGCTGCTCTCTCTCTCTCTCTCTCTCTCCCTATCCGTGCAAAACGATTACTTCCGCCCGAGCGTCGCGAGCGGCGCCGAATTGGCGAGTGCGCGCGCGTGCACGGGTCCGCGCGCGGACGACAAGTCTCGAGTGAAGAAAAAAGCGCGGACGGCAGAGGGTGGCGTTGGAGGGGCAGGCGGGGAAAGTGAGATTAATCGACGCTCGACGGCGGCCGAATGAGGGAAATTGAGGAAGGCGCGACGAGGACGATAATTGCACTCCGGGCTCGACTCTCGTGGCTCACTTTCGGGACGAGAATATTCGGGCTCCGGCGTCTTTCTGCCATAGTGGCGCGGAGCGGAATTATCATGGCGGGTCGCGGAGGGCAGTCGGGGAGAATTAATTGCCAGCGGCCGCGAGAAGGAAGTGGGGAAAATTGAGAAAGATGTAAGGTCGGGGGGACAGCGATTAGTCGCGACCCCGGGTCCTTCCGACGTCAACTCGCGCTTTGATATTCGCATTAACCGGCGGCGTTTATGAATTGGCCTCTATAATAAGTTCATGAATTTTAAGGAAGGTTTGTCTCGACGAGGATTAATGTAGCATCGACGTCGAGGTTGTTAGCGACATAAGACTTGCAGTTATTTATAATGAAACCCTTTTTT